>PVJI01010748.1:0-59151 GCA_004026765.1 Micronycteris hirsuta | reverse complement strand
AACTGAAGTTATGCTAAGTGGAAAACTTTTTTCCCTTGTCTCCCAGGAGACTTGTGGAAAGTCAACAAAACAGTTGTTTGGGCTCCAGGGCTCTCTTGCCTACAGCGGCTACTGGCATTCCAAATGGTTACTCTGTGGCCCATGAACGTCTAAACTGACAAAGCCATGTTTCTATGCTGAGGCCTCTGCATAAAAGCAGGCTCTGCTGCCAAAGGCCCTGTTTGATTGATTGGCTTTGTAGTTATTTTCTGGATATACCAAATGGCCTAGGAAGCTACAAAAGAAATACTTCAGTTACCATTTGAGCTTGGCATCTCCACATCTTTCATAAGCCTTCGCGTCTTCATTCAGTTCTTTTCCCTCACTGATTTTTAAACTTGTTTAAGTTGCCAGGCAAGAGAGGGCGAAAGGTCCGAGAAAATGATAAAGGGCAGAGGAGAGTGCAGGCATTCTGCCTCGCACAAAGGAGAAGCTTTAGGAAGATACTCAACTCTGTACTCTACACATTCAGGAAAAATATGATTTGATGATAGCATTGCGACCCCACCCTAGTCAGAAAAAGTTCTCAGATGGGTGTGCAGATAATTTCTTGTTGATTCTGGAGAAATAGTTTCGCAGTTGTACAGTTTAAGGCCACGTCCTGGTCTGAGACCTGCTGGAAATGACCAGTCCCCACGCATCAGCGGCCCATGCTCACCATCATTCCGACCTTTGTGTCCCCAGGACCTCGATGCCGTCTCAGACCTCGTATGGCACCAGCTCCCCGCCTCTGAACAAAATGAACAGCATGAACAAGTTGCCTTCTGTGAGCCAGCTCATCAACCCTCAGCAGCGCAACGCCCTCACTCCCACCGCCATTCCTGACGGCCTGGGTGCCAACCGTAAGAGCCTCTCCCTTTAGCAGCGGCTGAAGGACCCCCGGGGCTAGTGTGAGAGCAAGACTCTGCTCTGGGATGGGGGAAAGGCTTGCTCTTAAGCTAAGTGAGAGGCACAGTGGGACAGAACAGATCCAAGTTGAGTGGCTTGAGTTTCTCACAGTAAACCTTTTCTTGCTTTTGAGGTATGTGGTTCTTTACAAACTACTTTGGTAGAGATGACGAAGGCAGTTTCTTTAGTAGAGATAAGAATCCCTGTGAAAAGAATAGTCTACTCCTATCGACATAGGTAAAGGCTCACCTCCTACATCCTTTGAGATAGTCGAAGGCAAATATATCCAACATGTGGGAAGTAGTGTGGTGTGGTGGACTTAAAACCTAAAATATATTCCAGTCTGGACTCTATTGCAGTGTTACTCATGTAACTATGAACAGCACACCTCTTTGCTCTAATGCTCAGCTTTTCATTCATAATATCATCGCTCTGCACAATTTAACATTTTATGATTCTGTGTCCCTGCAATCTTGGCCTTCTCCATTTGTCTAATCCATTCTGTTCACAATCATTAATGAGGTGGCATAAGGAAAGGAGTTTCCCTTTCACTTACTTACACACAGATTCCTCATAACAGCTATAACTTAAGTATAAGTTATAACTTTGTTTCTTAAGTATAACTGTAAGAAACAAAGCGAGATTCGAGCATCCAAGTAGATGGTGATTGGTATAGAGTTTTGTTGTAAATATAATGATTTTGTCCACGAGAACGAAATCTAGCAAAGTGGATACCCCAAGTTGAAAGAAAGAAAAAGGGTGGTAAAAATGAAGAAGGACGTACAGTGTCCTCAGGGACGCAGGGGCCCGAATGCTGTACACGTACCCCGTAGCCCCCCCCCCCCGCCTTCGTAAAATGGTGCCTAAGTACTCTCTTTTGGAATCTTCCAGCATTTTTACTAAGCCTTTTGTATTTGCTGTGTTTCTTTGAAGAGACTGGGCTTTCTTAAAGAAGTTAAGGCAGGGTGGAATTGGGACTCTCTGTGGTCTGCTGGCACGTGTTCAGACTTTAATGCACTGGAGACATGCGTGGTAGGGCAACAAAGCCGTGGGAGCCAGACTGCCCTCTCAGCAGGGATAAAGGAAACCTCAGGCTCCAAACCCGACTCCACAGTGTACACATCACAGTGTCCCTTTGCTGTCACCAGGAAAGTCAGAGGGGCAGCCGCGAGACACGGTAGTCCTGTGCCCTTCAGCGGGCCGGTCAGCGGCAAAGGTCTTTTCCCTTCGGCTTGCTGCTGCTCACTGACGTAGAAACAAATTACACTTCATCTTTTTGTAGACATGTTGTTTTGATATTTTTTTTACCTGGAGACCAAATTGGTTTCACAAATATTATTAAGCTTCTCTTTTCTATAAGTGAAAGCTCACAGTTTATGGTTTAGTAAAAAAATAAAAATAAAAATAAATTCAGTGTGTTGATGGCATTCCCAAATGCAACCCTGAAATGGGCCAAAACGAAGAGCTAGAATTTTTTATTTCATTCCTCCTTATTAGGTTTATGGTTCTCTACAAATATTAAAGTGAATCCTCCTATTCCTATTCCTACATAAATATAACTCCCTCATTCACAGATTGGTTCATTTGTCCACTTAGCATAAGTTGACTGAGCATCTGCTCTGTGCCAGGCACTGTGGTAAGATCTTTGGGGATCTTTGGAGATAGGTACAAGGTCTAATCTCTATGTTTGAGGGGATTAATCTAGTGAGGGAGGTAGAAATATAACCCATGAAGGCTGATGCAATGAGGAAAATACTGACTTTTGGAGCAATGAGCAATTGGATAGAGCTTTAGAACTAGGGAAAAGTGGGACGAGATTGTCCTAAGAGATTGTACAAAAGCCAAGAAGTGTGTAATCAGTTTTTAGTTTGGTGACTTCTGACTGATGAGATGTAGGGTGCATGAAGGGGTGTAGTGAGAGATGAGACTGGAAAGGAAGCCTGGTAGATTAGGTACACTAAACCAGGCAAGATGGACCACTGGGATGCTGGTGCATGATGATGGTAGTAACCCTCTCTGTTCCTCCTGCTTCTGTTCAGTTCCTATGATGGGCACCCACATGCCAATGGCTGGAGACATGAATGGACTCAGCCCCACCCAGGCCCTCCCTCCCCCACTCTCCATGCCATCCACCTCCCACTGCACCCCCCCACCTCCGTACCCCACAGATTGCAGCCTTGTCAGGTGAGTCCACAGCATGTGCCCTTGGGGGCCTGTCCTCAGCATCTCTGGGTGGTGGAGGGTGGACACTGTCCAAAGTTAATAGCACAGTTGGAAAGAAAGAAAGCATCCCTGTGGTTGGAGTTCAGCTACTATTATCTCTGATCCGTGGAGCGATCGGCAGTGTATAATCAAGGAACATCACTGTAATCAACATGGGGAAAAGTGAAAATATAATTTTATAGGCATATAATTTTTCATGCCTGTTCCCCCAACTTCACTTGCTCCTTACTTCCTCCTTCACATTTTTGAACTGTCAGTTTTGGCCTTCAAATTGGTGCCCAGGGCTGGGGTTCCCAAAAAGGCAGTAAACTTGCTATCTTGCTCCCTTTTCTGCTCTCTAGGCCTCATAGCTCTCAGCCACCACGGCATGATTAATTTGAAGTTGCATGCCCATAAAAGAGTTTTCATGTTAATAAAAATGACAGTGACTTTCAAGGAGCTGGTGGCCTCTGCTGCTTTGCTATATGGGAAATGGGAACACTCGAGGCAAAGTTCAGACAGCAAGAAGAGAGAAATGCATGAAGCCTGAAAGATCTGTTTCCCACAGAGGCAGAGTATGTGCCCAAATTTCATGCCCAGGGCACATCATCCATCCCTGCTTCCTGTGCAGAATGAGTCTTTCACTTGGCTGCTGGGATAATGTGTGTCGATCTCCATGTGATTGGTGCAATAAAACTAGCAGCATCAGCCAGAGGGACAGTAAAATGCATAGCTTATCCCACCCAGTGTCTAGTTCTGTGACAAACAGTGGTGGCATCATCAGTCTGAGACCAGCACCAAAAAAGGAGGGAGTCTGTATTCTGAGGAGGACAAAAAATCCAAAAGCATTAATGACTTCATGGAAGTGAGGGGTCTGTAATTTATCATAGTTTTATGAACCCATCCTAAGGACAGGTTCCATTCTCAGAACCATTCTCAGAGCCCTCATACATGAAACAATTAAAGTACAGATGCTGTTTTTAAAGTGAAGAGCCAGGAGGCAAGAGGGTTGAGAACCTGACCGCTGGACTCTTTCCTTTCACCCCCTGCAATGGCTCCTAAAGCACTTCTATAGAGACCCTTAGAATTCAGTCACTTTGAAAATTGCTGCCCTGCAGCAATCCTTACAGCTGATTATGATTTTTCTAGACCTAATGTTCAAGTCACTAATTATCCCCGAATCTCAAAGCCCAGCACCACATACATTTCATCTCTCTCTCTAGTCTCCTCTGTGGGGCATCCCAGGGCAAAATGTTGGGTTTTCCTTTATCTCGCCAATGCAGTTGGGGTGAACTTTCTTTTTCTGTTTCCTCCTTCCTCTTCCCTCCTCCCGCTGCAGTTTCTTAGCGAGGTTGGGCTGTTCATCATGTCTGGACTATTTCACGACCCAGGGGCTGACCACCATCTATCAGATTGAGCATTACTCCATGGATGTAAGTAACTGTTAGACTTTTCTCTTGAGTTTTATTTCTTCATTTCCTCCCTCTGGTGACATCCACCTTCTAGTTTAATCCCCCTGGCTTTAAAAGTTGCTTTTGTCATACCCCTAATCCTCAGTTTGGATGGAGTCCATAACCGTATTAGAAAGATTCCCAGACCTCAGCTTGTATGCATATGAGATGCTTAACAATCAACCGCCCTCAGCTTGTCTGATCAGTCAGTTGTCTGTGGCTTGCATACTCTGTACAGAGTGGGGAGAGGAGACCTAATTCCCAACTTCAGGAAATGTATAATCTCTAAATTCAGAGAACTTTGGGGATGTTCTCATTAATTGGTATTAGATCCCAGGGAGGATAGCAGGAAGGAGGTGACATTTTTCTCACTTTAAAACATGGAGATGAAAATAGAGGCGTTTGCCATGATGACTTGATGACAGAATCAGGAATAGAACCCTGAGGTGTAACCTTCTGGCCTTTAACTCTGTTAACTGGCCTTTTCTGACTTTCCTTGAAGTTGGACCTTAAGGGGATCGGCGCTCCTCTCAGTGAGAACATGTTCCTTCATATTCAGTTCTATCAGAATAGCACTCAGGGATTTCCAAAACATCCCTGATCACTGGGAAAGCTCACTGGTCATGGGTTTAAATCCTCTCTCTGCTTTTCAGTAGCAATGCAAACTTGTGGTTATCGCTTTGCCTCTCTGGGCCTCAATTAATCTAATTGGGTTCAAAATCATGCTCTTTTGTCTTTTATGTTCTTTAGTTTGTATTTTGGAGCAAGCTGGATGGCAGGGGACGTTTCTTGCTTCTTACACCACTTCTTGAACTATTGCTCACACGGGGGCTTGTATTAATCTGATTTTCCTCCCAGGCCTTCTCTGTGGCTCTTTTTAGGGTTAACTATCCTGTCTACCAGCTTCCAGAGGTCCCTCTGGACTGGTGGAAGACCCTCTCTGCCTCTGCTTCTGCTTCTGTAGTTGGGACTTTTCTCCTTCTCCTTGAGCACCGATGCCAGAGATGCCCTTGCAGCATGAGAGTGCCCCAGCCCTGTGGTGACATGTACACGCTGTGCTACCCCTACGCTCGCCCCTCTTCACCCCATCAGTCAGCTCTGGCTGCTGCTTCCTGGTGGTGAAAACTACAGAGGACGCTTTCGGAGTTAGTTCTGACAAGTTTCGGATAACTTTACATTGACATCCATCCATTGAAGACAACAGAGGTGCCCTGTGATTGAGAGCCCTACCTGAAGGAACAGAGAATATGTCTCTTCCCTATTTTTAAAGTTGTACCTTCTACTTGTTCGTTTGTCCCCACTGGGAAGTGTGTCAGGATGGCTGTTAGGACCTGAAGATGTTCTCTACAAGTACATCTCAGCTGGTGTTAGCTAGGAGGTCTTGTGCCAGTGTCTGGACCACAGCTTTCTTACCTGTCAATTGTAAGTTAGAATCTATCTAGAGAGTCATGCGGATTAGTGGAGCCCAGTTTATAAAGGGGTCTGGACTTATTTGGAGTTTCCAAAGCCTAAAGAACTATGCTCACGTGTCTATTTATGGATCACCTTCTCTCTAATGTATTCTTCTGCTAGAATAGGAAACTGGAGTGCCCATACTGCAAATTTCCAAATCAAGAAAGATTGGGAAGCTATCTAATTTCTGCATCCTCACCTCAGCTTCTTCCATCTCGTCACTGGAAATAGACACCTCTTTTTCAGCTTGTCTCTCAGTACCAGTCTGAGTTATTTGGCACCCCTTCCTGGAAAAAGAATGCCATTAAATTTGGGAGTTTTCATAAGTATCCCCTCTAAGATGCAAGGACAGGTTCATAATAATACAACAGTAATAACACAAATGGTTTATATTTATATATTATGCTTTATAATTTGCAAAATATTTTCATATCCACATTTATATGAGTTCACAATGACCTAAAAAGGAATTGTATTCCCTTTTACCAGTGAGGCCAGTAGAGAATAAATGAATGACCTGATGAAGGTCTGGAGCCAGGCAGTGACAGCAGAACCTTTATCAAGGTCTTCTGGCTCCAAGAAAAATGTTCTTTCTATCCACCATGCTGTTCCATTAAAAAAGGAAAAATAAAATAAAGGAAATGTGCCGTCACTGAAACAAGCTAATGAAGAGCTCCTATAGATAAATGTCAGAGATGCCATGACCATTAGTTAAGATCAACCATGTTCTTAATGCCTTCTACCCCATCCATTGAACATGGGCACATCCTCTGCATTTTGATACCCTTATTTATCCAGGCACCAGGAGACTTTTGGCCATTACAGTAGTTTTAGGTACAGAGGCTGTCCTCAGTCCCCAGTACATTCACTTGTGCAAGTTTACACTTATGAATTTCTCTGATCTTCAGCTTTCCTACCTAAAAATAAGTGTAATAATATCTACCACTAGTATGAGCATTAAGTGAGATTATGAATATATAGTAATTAGTTTGGAGGCTGGCACATAGAAAGTGTTTAATAACTGATAGTAATCTTTTCTTCTCATTTGAGTGGTAGTGATAGTCAGAAGGTACTTTTTTACCTTATGTTTTTGTTTTGGGATTTTTGCCCTCCGATGTAACTGTTGTCCCCGTTTTACTAATGAAGGAACTGAGCCCAGTAAAGAATGAGTGACGTGCTATCTGCAAGCAGAGACAGCATCTCAAGGCTGTACTCTTGTGCTTAGTTGCATGTAGTGTCAAAGGTTATTGGAGAGCTACCTGATTTTCTAATTTAGGGGTCAATGAAATCAAGTCAGTTAAACCAAAGCCCTGGGGAGTGACAAAATGGTATAGACTAAATGTCAGTCTCTCAGTCCTAATTCTCCCTAACTCCCTTTCCTATTGCACAGGATTTGGCAAGTCTAAAAATCCCTGAGCAATTCCGACATGCAATCTGGAAAGGCATCCTGGACCATCGGCAGCTACATGACTTCTCCTCCCCTCCCCACCTCCTGCGGACCCCAAGTGGTACTTCTACAGTCAGTGTGGGCTCCAGTGAGACCCGGGGTGAGCGTGTCATCGACGCTGTGCGCTTCACCCTCCGCCAGACCATCTCCTTCCCACCCAGGGATGAGTGGAATGATTTCAACTTTGACATGGATGCTCGTCGCAACAAGCAACAGCGTATCAAGGAGGAGGGGGAGTGAGCACTGTTATATGATCTCTTTCCGTCCTCTTGCCATCTGCTCACCCCCTACAAGGCCCTACAGCTTGATCTTCAAAGCATTCTCTCTATAATCCTCCTCTTCTCCGTCTGGTTTCTTAAGGAAAGGAGAAGTAAGAGGCTACATTTATCTGATGTCCAGCCTGAAGTCTGATTCTGATTCTGGCTTTAAGCCTTCAAGTCTATTGCTTGCAAGACTAAAGTTGCTATGGTTAGGTAGAAATAAGCAAAAAAGCAGTTAGTGTCTTCTTAAGCTGCAGAGATCTCTCATTGACTTTTATAAAGCATTTTCACTCTTATAGTCTAAGACTATATATTTAAATATATAAATATACAGTATATATTTTTGAGTGGGGGAACATTGAATATTGTTTAAAATGTAATTTAAAGGAAAGGAAATCGAGTTGCACTTATCAACTTTTTTTTTTAATTTACTTGTTTTGGATGGCTTATGTATACCCCTTCTCTCAAGGTATATAGCATGTATGGTAATACCTATTTAGAGCTTGTGGCGCATGTGAGTGACAATTATGTATATGTCCTTCAGTTCTTTTGATGCTAAACAAATGCCATGTCAAACCTTTGGATAGTTCAAGTTGTATTTATCATTACTTATTATGTAGGTGAGACTATATATGTACATATGGGCATGATTCCCTATGCTGGTATATTTTATGTTACTGATATCCCTGCTAATGATGGTGATTCACTCTGGAGTTATTTAATCCAATGACAAGAAAAAGTTCATGTTCATGTTATCATTCACCACGGGGAGGAAATATCCTCTCTTGCTTGGAATTTGGGTCATGACTAAAACTCAAAAGGACCAAGGCAGCCAATTCAAAAACACCTGGTATCATCTATCTGGATATATCAATAATTTCCTCAAGTTTAAAACCAGACACGTGATCTCTTAATATTTACTGGGAAAACATTTGTGGCCATTACAGGAGCCTTAAAACTGAAATTTATGACTAGATTGGCTAACTCGATTACACATTAAGGTTGAGTTGATTGGGATAAATGCCATCTACCTACTTGTAAGTGAAGTCATAATGTCTGTTAAGAATATCCAGGAGTAGCAGATAGCATATGGAAATAATGAAGCTCCACTAAACAGTAAGAGATACCAGTGAGCCATGAATTGAAATTCTTGGAAGACTTCTTGAAATATAGATAATACTATTTCATAAATGTTTCTTTTAAAGACCCTCCTATTTTATAAAATTCTGCATGTAGAGGCTTGTTTATCTTTCTCCAAGGTTGAAAACAGGAGTAGTGATTTGGAAAATTATGAGATTATTTTTCTTCTGTGGCATCAGTTAGATTACTATGTCACTGTTCTTTTTTGATCAATGAGAGTTTCACTTTGTTGGAAAGTAACTGTGAGAACTCACCTCCCTATTCGCTCTCTTCTGGACTGTGCATAGACATAAAAATGTCCCCACAGTCCCCAGGGGTAAATAAGCCTTCCATGGGAGGAGCTGTTGCTTGAACCATATAAACAAAGACTTGTCTTCAAGGTTTAAAAAACATGACAATATTCCACTAAATATTTCAGAAGCATATTTTGTAGCAAATACTTTTTTCACACTGTAAAACAAATATTTTTTATATATGCTAATGAGCTCTAAAACCCTCTTCTACTTTCTAGTAAAGGGCTCTCATTGCCCATAAGCTTCCACTTTTATTTTAAAGTGCAAAAGGGCTAATGTGGCTCTGAAATATGATGTATGAGTGTCATCTGAAAGTGTATATATGTTTTGAGTGTGAAATTGCATATTTTCTGTTTCAGTTATTTTTTTCTTTTTGGGTTAGTGGGTTTTTCAGAACCACAGTTGAAACATTTTATTATTATTATTATTATTATTATTATTATTATTATTGTTGTTTTTATATTTTCATTGAAACACCAGTTAGTAAAACTAAGAGGTCAAATTAAAAAAAATGTCATGACTGTAAGATGGGGGGGAGGGAAATGTGTTGTTTTTTATTATTTTTATTTTGTATGTTAAAGAGAGTGAGTCCTGGATTTCAACGTTTCATTGTGCTTCGGTGGTAATAAGCACTATTAACTTGTGGAACAAGCAGGCAGCTTTGAAAACTTATTGAGGGGAAGAATGAAAGCTGTGCCTTAGCAAAGCTAAGAGGACAAATGGCTTCCTCTATTGTCCTGAGTGTTTGAATAAACTTAAGGGCTTCTTTGGAGCTATTTCAGCACTATTTCGATGGCACTAGGGACTCCGAAATTCATGTACTGTATCTCATAGGTTTGGCATTAGCTGAGCCCAGGTGCAACTACTGGCCTCACCTCCTGGTGGAAACTCACACTCTTTGAGTATATGAGTAGCTGGGAGAATGGGGTGATAGAATATTGAGGGCAGGTGAGTAGGAGTGTGCTTAATGAAGTTTTTGTGGCCTCAGCTCAATGCAGTTAGCTGAAGAATGGATAGGTTTTTGTTTGGAGGGGGTTAGAGACACAAATGGAGAACAAAACTTTCTTCATTAAATTCATTAACATTTGTCTGTTGATATTCCCCTAAAATGCAGTTCGCGGGATTTTGAATGTTAAGGGTTCTGTTTTTTTTTTATTATTTTTATAATTGTACAAAGATTAGTAAATGTTAAATGTTTTATGTACCTTATTAATGTTTTTGCAAAATAATTTCTTATAGATGTGATACTTTTTTTTAAGCTTCAGTTGCTTGACTTTTGGTATTTTGTATTATGGGCCATTAGTGAGCCAGAGGCAAGTCTATAAGTCATTTATGTTTACCAAGACATGCAATAAAATTTAAAAATAAATAAAAATGCATTGAGAAATGGTATTGATAGTGTATGTGTGTTTAGCCTTATTTTTAATCATTGATGAAGAGAATTACCATGAGAAAACATTAAAGAGGTTCCAATATTAAAGCTTCTTATCCCAGAAAAATATAATCATTAGTTTCTCATTTTAGCCAATCCATGAAGCAGAAAAGACCATAAAGATATTCTTATTCGGTACTCACAGATTTAATACTTTGAGGTCAGAAAGAGTGTGCTTTGGGGCAGAGATGAAATACTTCGTGTCTGATTGAGGGCCTTTCCCGTGGTGCTCAGAGATGACCTGAGGACCAGCTCAGCACTGCTGGGACGGAGTGCAGGTTTCCCAGCTGTGTGTGGGAACTGCACCGCAGAGGGTGCGCTCTACTCATAGTCCCCTATAAATTCAATGTTAAATATCACCTTTCAATTATATGCATTGATTCAGTCAGTAAAATATCTGCTATCAAAATGGTTTAATTATTTTATTAAATGAAAAAGCTCATTCTTTTATGAGCTAATATCAGATGGCAATTTAATACCTTAGATTTACAGATAACTTTACAGAATAACATTTTATATAATATACAGTATTTAAAGATATGTTTTCCTTTTCATAAATGGCATCATATTATGAATATTTACATTCATATAGGCAAAGCAGGTTCAGGTTGAAGTAGGGGTGACAAAGGATTACAATTCTCATTCTTTAAAATGTAAGTGATGAATTCCCTCAAAATGGTTGATACTATGGTGCTGTAAAAAGAAAGATAAAAAGCAATGAAAGTGGTTAATCCTCAATATACTTTTAAGGCACCTTGGATTCAACTGTAGTTAGTTATTTATTTTTGAGTAGTTCTAAACATTTGTATAGGTTGGTACTTTGTGACTTTTATTCTGTTAGCTGTCCTTTGAAGTGCAAAAATACTTTTTTAGTTCCATAGAAAAATTGAGGAGATAATACGGATATTTCCCATAAAGCCCCTGACTCCACATGTGCCCAGCCTCATTCATTATCAACAACCCTACGCAAGTGGCACATTTGTTAAAACTGAGAAACCTATGTTGACACATCGTTATTACCCAAAGGCCACAGTTTACATTACATGCACTCTTGGTGTTGTGCATTCTCTGGGGTCAGACAAATATTTATGCCATATATCCACCATTATAGTGACATGCGAATGGTTTCAATGCCTAAATAATTCTATTCAACCCTTTCTCCCCCAAACTCCTGGCAACCGCTATTACTCTCTGGTGATCTCTGTACCATCACCATGGTTTTGCCTGTTCCTGAATATGATCGTCATATATCTAGAATCATGCAGAATATATTTTGAGAGGGACATCTTTCACTTAGTAATATTCATTTAAGTTTTATTTAAGGCTTAATAGCTCATTTCTTTTTGGTGCCGAACAATATTCGACTGTCTTGATGTACCAGTTTGTTCACCTACTGAAGGACATCTTGGTTGTTTCTAAATTTAGGCAATTGTGAATAAAGTTGCTATAAACATCTGTATGCAAGGGTTTGTGTGTGTGTGTGTGTACATAACTATTCAACTCTTTTGGGTGAACACCAAGAAGCATGATTGCTGGATTGAATGGTAAGAATATGTTTAGTTTTGTAAGTAACTGACAATTTGTTATCCAAGTGGCCCTACCATTTTTCATTTCCAACAATGAATGAGACTTCCTGTTGCTCCACATCCTCACCGGCCTTGGTGAGGTCAGTGTTCCCAGTTTTGGCCATTCTAATAGGTGCATAGCACTACCTCACTTTAATTTTCATTTCCCTGATGATATATGTGGACCATCTTTTCATGTGCTTGTTTTTCATCTGTATATCTTTTTTAGTGAGGTGTCTGTTAAGGTCTTTGCCCATTTTTTAATTAGCTTGTCTATTCTCTTAGTGCTATTTTGAGAGTTCCAAAACTGCTTTAAAAAAAAAAGAACAAAATTTATTTCTTGCAGTCATCATAGGGTCTGTTAGACCCTTGTACAAATCTAAAATGCAAAAGGGGAAGTTAGTGATTTTGTTTTCCCAAATCTTGAGATAATTTCTCTTCTTACTATTCTAGGACTTACTTTATCATTACTTATCAACCAATTCCAATGAACCAAAAAAAAGACTAAAGTTTTAGAAAAAGGAAAAATGGTGGAATTGTCCAACACTGTGCTATCTAATAGGGTAGACACTATTTAAATGTGACTACTCTGCACCTGAAGTGTGACTATTTCAAATTGAGATACATTAGATTTCAGAGGCTTATAATAAATATAAAGAATATAAAATAGCTCAATGATAATTTTATGTTGATTTCATGTTAACAGATAATATCACAGATTAAATACAATAGCTTAAAATTGATTTTAGCTAGTTCTTTTTATATTTTACATGCCTACTAAAAATTTAAAATTATATATGTGGCTTTTGTTATGTTTCTATTGGACAATTGACCTAGAAATATGATACATTAGGAGTTTAGAAGGGTGATTATTTAAATAAAGTTACTATTCATAATTATGCAGTTTTCTTACTATGTGGCCCAAAATTATTGCATCGTCTTTCAAGAAGGTATAGAATAGACATTTATCTTTATAGTCTGATTTTATTTTTTCACAAGAATTCAGAATTTTTCATTTTTCTCCTGATAGTGGAAAAGAAATTAAAATTAACAGAAGAAGATGTTTCAAAATTGTTATATCTGAAGATGAATATTTTTTAAAAACGGTGCCCCTTTGGGCTCTAATAATGATGGTAAAATGGTTGGTCTAAGTTAAATCTCAGACTGGATCTTCATGTGATGATTTTCTAGATGAATTTTCTCAAACAAGAAGCTCAAAGGTTGTGCAATACAACTTTCAAAATGAAATGGATATATGTTTCTGTTTAATAGTTAATAATTCAACAAGTAGAATTTTACCATGTGAATTTTTAAGGAGAGAACCTGACCATCCTATTGTTAAAAAGACCACGTGACGGTATTCTTTCATGGTTCTTGTGCACTGAAATTTACCCAATATGCAAAAGTTGACAAATACTGGAGGTTGCTGTGTGTCAAAGGTAATAGGAAGAAAACAGATCATATAGAAATATAAGTCCTTGAATAGGTCACTGTAATTGGAGCTTATAAATTAAAATAGTTTTCAATTTTGGAGCAAAGAATATGGTAATATTTTCAACAAAATTATGAGCCATCAAATGTTCAAGACTTTTTCAAATATTACATTTCGATAATGAAAATGCAAGATAAACATTCAGAAGTAATAATAAGCTGGAACATGTTTGACATAAATATTTACAAGATGGTTATGTCTCAGATTGCATGATAGTCCATGGGGAGTTAATGCCATTGAGAGGATATTTCTCACTTTGCCTGTATATGTGTACACCTAAAATCATTAAAGAACAAAATTTTAGGTTTACTATACTTAAATTCTTACTAAAATTTCTGGTGATGATGTTTTTCACAATCTTTTCTCTATTTCATTCACAAATTTAATACAATATTTTAAAAGAATAAGATGCAGGTAATCGATGACTTTTTCCTGTTCCACTGTTAGTTAATAGAATAACTTACCCCATATCAGTAGTTACAGAACACCAAAGACAATGTTCACTAAACATGCCTGAATTATATAAAAATTGCAAAGACTTCTGAGATCCAGAGATCATATTTATGCTTTTGTCTATACCTTCTGTATTATTTAGGAAGGTCACCAAAGGACCCGAGTGATTTACAAGGCACTCCCGATAGCAAAATAAAATAATGGAATAAAGGGCTGTACATGAGTGGTGGGTATATGTTGGAGCCTTCCAGACCCAGGGAAGATACACGAGATCTTGAATCAAGGCACCCACACACTGGCAAGAGGTGGTATTCATTCTCCCTTCAATGTTCCTTTCTCTTTCATATTTTACAGTCCTCTTACAAGTAAACTAGAGCATAGGACACTTCCAGCCTTGAGTATGGACTTCCCAGCATCTTCTTTGCAAAGTTTTAGTGTCCATTATTTTTTGAACTTGATCAGTACTGTGTTTTTGCCTGGTGCTTCAGACTCATGGTGATGCAAATGTGTAAATTTTCATGGAAATACAAAGAGGCAGAGTGGAAAGAACACTGGACTGAATAAAGTATGGTGACTGGGTCCAGATATTTCATCCCTTGCACCTCAGTTTTAGCATTTAGCGTAAAATGAAGGGCGTGACTGTCTAACTTGTTTGTATTATGGTAGTATTTTTTAGGAGAGACTTGAAGGTTGGCATAAAACAGCTCTGCCAATATAAATATGAAGTTATAGTTTTAAGAAAAATTAAAATCTCACAGCTCTCTCTCCCCTCCCCCAATAAATGGAAAGATATATAGATAGATAAATAGATTTTTTCAGATAAGAGTAGTTAAATGTGGTAGTTTAAATTGGTACTTTTAGAGTCAATGTTGGGTGTGTGCTTGAAATTTATGAGATTTGTAACTCTCCACAGGATTAGTATGCCAAGTGGGTGGCAAGTACTGGCAGGTAAATTTCTCTTTTGTGATTCTGATCAGAATTTTAGGCCTAGGACCTTCAAGGTACAGCATTTTGTAATTTGAGTAAAAGTTAGAGACACAGTGCCAAAAGAGGGAAAGAAATTTCTAGCAAAGAAAGCTTGGTTTAGGGAACAATAGATAGTAAATTAAGAATTTTATGACTCTCTGACTCATCTGACAGTTGCACTATAATTTTGGGAATACCACAATTTATCTGGAAAAAATTACAATGACTTAGTACAATAGTTTTATATTTCTAAACTCTAGGTACTACCTTCTCTAAGTTGATTGTTCTTCCCTACCATTTTTCAGCTAAGTTCACATCAGCTGTATCCAATTTTTTACCAACTTACCAATACCTTCTTATTACTACTCACCTCCATTAATGAGTAAAAGTTAGAGAAAACATTTATAATAGCTGGGGTACAGAAAAGCCAGAATTTTAAATGAGAGAAAAAGGAGAAAGGACACAAAGTTCAACCGCTTGTCAGATTCTGGGCCATAAAATGAATAGAAATTCCGCTGTGTCATTCCCCCGGGCCTCCTGCCAAGTGCATGACGGGTATATTCAGAACGCTTGTTCCCAAGAATTCTGGAATTATAGTGGCATCAAGGTGCCAACGTGTTTGGTATATTAAAATAAATCCTGATATTCTTAAGTATCCAACGTAGAGTTTGTAAAAAAAAAAAAGTTCTAGGAAATTCACTTTATGGAACATCACTCGGGAGCAGCATCCCCAGGGGAAGTGTGTCTGACACCTGGTGTTCACAGTGATTTTCAGGCCACTGGGAAATGTGTGTGTGTGCATATTTGTATTTTTTCTTCTTTTACTACTTTTGGGATAGGGGCATTTCAACATCTTCTTTTTCAGGGACTCTAAGGTGTTTCTCTCTAATTAATCTACTCATAAGCAGCAAAGACTCTCAGCAAAATGATGTGATGATTTTCTTTGGAACCTTCCCATTTCCTTGCCTATCTTCCTCTGTTCCTCTCTACCAAAGACATCTACATCCTATTCCATTCTCCACTCAAACTTTATGTTTCTAGGCCCATGGTAATTCCCTCTATGGTGGATAGGATAAGACATCAGAGTTATTTGTACTTGACCAGGAGTTTCAAACCATTTCTTGGAGGTAGTTGCCTGCCTCTTCACTCTTATGACCCCCAGCCTCAAACCTGTGGCAAATTCAAGTGTGACATACAGAGTGGGAAGTCACATCCAAGTGCAGTCTCACCAAGACTCAGCAGAAGGCACTGTACTGTACCATGGCTGGCTTGTATTCAGTCAGCACTCAGCAATTAACGGGAGTTCTGTCTTCTCAGGTACTGCCTTTCTCCTTACTTCATATTATGTCTTCTTCATGAGACATAGCTTGGCTGCCTTTCCCCTCCATCTTTCACCTCCTTAGCCTCATTACTTCTTGTCCTGGGGTGCAATACCACAGTCTTTGCTCACCATCACAGCCTCTGTAGCACTCTGACCTCCCTTAGTGAATGTGGCAGCAGTGGTGAATGTCTGCCTCTCTCCCGTGACTGTAATGCATTCTTTCCTTCCCCGAGGAAGAGTCCCTGTCTCTTGGCTGAGAGACTATGTTCTTATGAACTCCACTCCAATTGTTTCTGTAGTACTCTTGTGTAATACCAGGCTCTCCTGCTCATGTCGAATGAGTTGGGTGCATTCATAATGAGGAAACCAGAGTGGTAAACTTTGGCAATGTGTGAGAATCTGATGGGCGGGCTGAGCTCAACAACGGTCTGCACAGAGGTGGCCTGTGGGCTCTGGTGCTATGAGAGTTCCAGTTGTGTTTTCTGTCCAAAGTGTTGTTCAGCTTTCCTCGACAGTTTCTGGTCTGTGCAAGGAACTGTGTGAAATTCAGGTTTGAGAAAGATACCACATTATGGTCTTAGAAGCACAAACCAAAGGAAACTTAGGAATCATTTTGTCAAAGTTCCTCATTTTATGGAGTAGGAAACAATGTCCAGGCAGGAAATAAGACTGTCCAGTATCTCATAGCAGAGCTGCATACAACTGGTCAACAGCAAGGAATAACCAATTGGTCCTGACCTTCCTTTCCCACTTTTAGTAAAACAAAACCAATCTTCTACTTAGAAGAGATTTCTTCTCTGTGCTACAGAAAGGCCCTGTTTTGGTTCTTGTTCTTGTTACCCTTTCTCTGTAGAACTTGGCAATGAATACTTTTAGGTGTTGCTTGCAAGTAAATCTTTCTCTTAACCTCTATTTGCTTTACTCTTCTCTCATCCCCTTGCTTTTTGCAGCATAAATACTCTAGGCCTGAAGCATTCTCTGGAATCCACGCAATAGAAGTATTGGAACCAACTGTGGCTTTTTATGGTATTGGTGCTATACAGATCACTTTCTGCTGCCTTCACCACTTCATTTTTTTTTATTTTGCTTTTGAATGCTAAAAAAAACGATGTTTATTGTGGTGCCTTGATTAAAGATTAA
Organism: Micronycteris hirsuta; assembly: GCA_004026765.1. Lineage (NCBI taxonomy): Eukaryota > Metazoa > Chordata > Mammalia > Chiroptera > Phyllostomidae > Micronycteris > Micronycteris hirsuta. The sequence goes on along the minus strand of PVJI01010748.1, from coordinate 41,610 downwards.
CAACATCTCTAACTACGCAGATTGTTTTAAGAAAAAAATGTAACTTCTGGTCAAGATGGCAGCATAGGTAAACATGGCTCGCCTCCTCACATAACCACATTAAAATTACAACTACAATATAGAACAGCTATCACTCAGTACCGTCATAAATTGAGTTGAATGGAAGTCTGACAACTACAGAATTAGAGAAAACACATCTATCCAGACTGGTAGGAGGGGTGAAGAAATGGAACAGGCAGGTCCCACACAAATGTATGGTGAATAAAAATTCAGGAGGGATATCTCAGGAGCGAAGAGTCTCAGCCCCACACCAAGCTCCCCTGCCCAGAGTTACAGTGCCAGGAAGATAAGCCCCCATAACTTCTGGCTGAGAAAACCAGCAGGGATTGAGTCAGTGGAAGAAACTTCTGGAGTTCCAAGCAGTTCCTCTTAAACAACCCACACACAAACTTAATCAGACTCACTTTCTCTGAGCTCCAATGCTGAGGTAGCAGCTTGACAGGCACAGGTGGAATAAAGAGAGAAAGCAAAGTGTCTGGCATCAAGGCTAGAGTGGGGGGACAGCTTTCTCTCACAGAAAGGTGGGCCATTGTTCCTTTTCTGAGCCCTCCTCCAACAGAGCCACAGATTCCATAGGCTGGTGCCATATCTGAGACTTCATCAACCTAGCTAACACTGTCTGTCCTACCCTGGAGATCCCCTGAAACTCTGTCCTATTCAACTTATGGGCCCACCCAATCTGCTTTTCCATATGAATGGCTGGTTTTGGCTCATGCTTCACAACTTCCTAAATCCTCTCAAACAAGCAACAGCCAGCCTCAGGGAGCTCCCAGCCCCCATATCAGTTGTTAAAGGGCCCCAGATCTGGCACTAGCAGAAACCAGCCTAGATCCACAGCTTGGCTTTGCCTGGGAATCTCCAAGCCCAGCACAACTAACAGCAATCTCAGATTGCTGTGTAGCTCAGGCAGGGTGGCCATGAACATAACACAGATTGGGGCTGACCTTCGCCTGCACCACCCAGAAACTCCAGAGCATATGCACCCAATGGATAACAACAGACCACTTTGAAGAACCATCACCATGCCCCTGCACAGCTGATCCTCCATGGAGGGTGGAAGTTGCGGGTCAGTGGTCACAGCCAGTCCTTACAGCTGTCTGGCCTGGGTAAATCCCTCCTATTGACTTGCGAACAGTAACCAAGGCTCAAATACAAGAGGGTAGGATACTCAGCTGACACGAAGGGTGCACCTTGAATACCCATCTTTGGTGATAGAGGAGGCTGTGTGACTGGACCCTATAGCATACACCTACTACATTAGGTCATGTTACAAAGACAGGGAGTCATAGCATTTCTACCTAAAACATAAAAACAAACACAGGGAGGCTGCCAAAGTGAGGAGACAGAAAAACTTGGCTCAAATGAAAGAATAGATCAAAACTCCAGAAAAAGAACTAAACAAAATGGTGATAAGCAATCTATCAGATGCAGAGCTCAAAACACTGGTTATAAGGATGCTCAAGTAACTTAGTGAGGACTTCAACAGCATGAAAAAATGATCCAGTCAGAAATGAAGGATACACTAATTGAAATAAGGAAGAATTCACAGGGAATCAACAGTAGAGTGAATAAAGCTGAGAATCAAATCAATGTTTTGGAACATAAGGAAGCAAAAACAAGCAATCAGAACAATAGGAAGAAAAAAGAATCCAGAAAAAAGAGGATAGTATCAGCAACCTTTGGGACAACTTCAAGCATTCCACCATTTGCATCATAGGGGTGCTAGAAGGTGAAAAGAAAGGGCAAGAAATTGAAAATATTTTCAAAAAAATAATGAAAGAAAACTTCCCTAGTTTGGTGAAGGCAATAGACATGCAAGTCCAGGAATCACAGAGAGTCCCAAACATAATAGATACAAAGAGGTTCACTCTAAGACTCATCATAATTGAAATACCAAAGTTTAAAGATAAAGAGAAAATCTTAAAAGCAGCAAGAGAAAAAAGTTAGTTACCTACAGGGAACTTCCCATAAGACTGTCAGCTGATTTCTCAAAAGAAACTTTTCAGGTTAGAAAGGATTGGCAAGAAATATTCAACGTCATGAAAAGCAGGGACCTACAGCCAAGTTTGCTCTACCCAGCAAAGCTATCACTTAGAAAAAAAGGGCAGATGAAGAACTTCCCAGCCAAGAAAAAACTAAAGAGTTCACCATCACCAAGTCATTATTTTATGAAAAATTAAAGGGACTTGTTTAAGGAAAAGAAGAAGATCAAAAGTATAAACAATAAAATGGCAAAAAATATGTATTTATCAACAGCGGAATCTAAAATACAAACTAAGCAAACAAGAAGAACAGAGACAGAATCATGGATACCAAGAATGTCTTATTGGTTGCCAAATGGGAATGATTATGGAGGAATGAGTGAAGAGGTGAAGGGATTAAGAATACAAATAGGTAGTTACAGAATAGCCATGGGGATGTACAGTAGAGGATAGGAACTGGAGTAGCCAAAGAACTCATACGCGTGACCCATGGATGTGAACAATGGAGTAGAGATTGCCTGAGAGGGTGGGGGGTTGCTGTGTGAACAGGGGCAAAGGGCAAAAAATTGGGACAATTGTAATAGTATAATCAATAAAATATAATTTAAAAATATGTATAGACAGTTCCATTGCCTATCAAAAATTCTTTTTGGAAACCCTAGGTGCTCCTTGACCCAAGAAAACATAACTCTTGCTTTAAGCCTAGCACCCTTAGAGGGACTGGGTCAAGTGTTCTTCTCAGTTGGACAATCTCCTGGGGCCAGAAAATGCCAGGGCCTTATGATTGCACATGACATGTCCCACACTGTAGGTAAGTCAGTATTTTGTTTTGAAGAGTATGTAGAGAAATATATACTGGTTAAAAGAGTGAATGAGAGTTTAAGCTCTGCAGTCTGACTTCCTGTGTTCTCACCTAGACTTCCACAGCCACCAGTTGGTGAGCTTGGGAAAGCTGCTTAGCTTCCCTTTGCCTAGTTTGCCTCATGTGGAAAATGGGGATAGTTGTGGTACATCATTATTCTTTGTTGTGAGAACCAGATGAGTTAATACCTGTGAAGCATTTCTAAAACCTTAAAACATACTCAGTAGTCTCTAAATGTCAATTTTATTTTATTTTATTAATTTTTTTTTAAATAAGAAGACTCCTGTATTTTTGTCATAAGTGAATCCTGGAAACTTCCCAGTTTAAAGCTCCCAGTCTGAGTCTCAAAGTTTTGCAGAAGAACTTTCCCTAAAAAAGGCCCTTCCATGCTTTAGAAGTAAGATTTTAGACTTTCTTTCTCCATTTCATGTTCAGAGACACGTGGAAATTCAAACCCAAGATAATGAGAAGAAAGAAGGGATAGCAATGAGAGGAGCTATACTATAAGGCACGGGAACAACCCAGCCTGGAGAATCCAAAGTGTGGATTCTAGTCTTCCTTCTGCTATGAACTTATATGAATCCTTGGAAAAGACATGTAGGTCTCAATCTTTCTCATCTCTAAGAGAATGGAAGTTTTCCTCCACCATCAACATTCTAGAAACATACAGTTCTACAGAGGTTGTTTACCATATGAAGAAGACACTAAGAACTTGACTATATACTGACATTACGTGACAAGAGGCCATAAGAATTAATATCATTTAGGTAAAAGCTGAGGGAGGTGCTGATAGAAATCCCTGGGATAAAAGCACAGATATGTGCAAAAGCTATAGGTATTTTCCACGACATAATCCCTTCATACCACGCCTTTCCCAGCTGAGGCATCCTCTTTTAGTTTCTTAGTAAATAGAAAAGACAATGTCAACACAAGGGAAAAGATGTGGCAATTTTCCAGATCATTCATTATAAATAAATAACCTACCAAGAAAAATAAAGCTAAAGAAAACCTGGTAAAAGGCCTTAGGATTTAGATTGCATAAGTAAGTATTAAAATCTCTCTATTTTTCATATATACTGTTTTGAATTTTATGAAGAAGTTTTATGCCAATTATCTCCTTTGATTTCCACAACCCTGTGAAATACGTAAAGCAAATATTATCAGCTATAATTTACAGCTGAGAGAGCTGAGCCTCTTAGAGGTTACATACACACCCCAGTTAAAAAAGCTAGTTAGTGGTAGAATCAGGGATTCTTTGCATTCTACTTTAGAGTTCTTTTACATGGCACTACTATCTCCAAATTAACAAGTAAGTTTTTAGCGGGTCACTCCCCTTGAGCTGCATAATACACACTTAGGAAGCAGAAGTCTGTAGTCTCGTGCTAGACAGTTGCAGAATCTGTCAGTCCCAGATTGCATCCAATGCTCCCTGCCCCTTATTGAAGGGATATTCTTTCAAAGGCCATTGGCAACAGGATAAATCCCATCTAAAGCCTTCCATTGATTGACTATTTAAGTCTAATGTCGTCCAACCAATGTTGACTACTCAACATTCTGCTAGAATGTAATCTTCACTAGGCAGGGATCTTTGTGTTGTTCACAGATGAATCCCAATGTGGTAGTCACTCAAGACCCATTTGTAGAATAAACAAACAATTCTTGAATTGCCATGTTGCTGGGCATTTGTCATGCTGTTCTCTCCAATACAATGCCTTGACTTCACCTTCACCCATCTCTGCAAATCTCCCTCAGGGCTACCATCTTTCAAGAACTAACTCAGACATCACCTCCATGGCAACATCTCCCTGATTACCCACCATGAGAATGACTGTATAGCACTTAGGTGTATTCCTGTTTCCATGATACAGTAAAGATGACCTACACAACTCAGTTTGATTTTGAGAATTTTTCATTTCAGTTTTGTTTCTGAGTGCAAAAATCATTTTAATTGTTGTGATATAGAAGATAAACAACCTTTTCTTTATCTTCTGGAAGAAGGAAATGGAAAAAATTACATGTATATCTATATCTATACCTATGTAGTTATAAATACATGGTTTGATTGATCATCAGCTTACCAGAGACATGCTTCCTCTTGTGGAGAGAAGATTTAATGTCAAGAAAGGATAGCTTAAGCTCTATGATGTGATGTGAAGGTAGTAGAAGATACAGGATCACAAACAAATGTCTACAAGGGCCTTCAGAGTGAGATTGTGATATGAACTACTTGGCAAAGACAAGAGGAAGGAAAGGTGCTTTTGGTTAGAGAGATCCGAGGCGGTGTCAGAGAAGCAGCAGCATTGGGACTATTTCGTGTGATGAATATCACAAGCAAACTGTCCCTTGGGTGACAGTGTAGGGAGCCAGTCAATACCTGACTTAATTAAATTAGGGAGATGACTGGGAACCTACAGCGTCACATTTGTATATGACTAAAGGCCAGAAGCAGAGGCCACTACATCTACTTTAGGGATTTTTCCTTTGAAAGCATTACAGAATTTGGAAAAAGTTAAGTATTTTAACTCAGTTAAGTATTAACTCAGTTAAGTATTAACTCAGTTAAGTATTTTAAAATTGCTGGTCGGAGCCCGGCTGGTGTAGCTCAGTGGATTGAGCACGGGCTGGGAACCAGAGGGTCCCAGTTCGATTCCCAGTCGGGGCACATGCCTGGGTTGCAGGCCAGGTCCCCAGTGGGGGCCATGTGAGAGGCAACCATACCTTGTTCTTTCTCCCTCTCTGTCTCCCTCCCTCCCCCTCTCTCTAAAAATAAATAAATAAAATATTTTTTTTAAAAAATTGTTAGTCAGACCAGCTACTTTCCAGAATATTTAGGCAATTTCTCTACTACCCCTGAAGTAACTTGCTGTTTTTATACTTCCCACGAAGTGAAGGGAAGAGCAGAACAGCTCTGACGCCTTGGGGTAAAGGCCATATGAGTAGTCGTTCAGGCTGCTGTGCTGAGACTGGCTTATAGAGGACCACGCGATGATCAGAGGAATACCAGGTACCACTGAGAGAATGACTAAACCAGAGAACACTTGCACTGATGACCTCAGAGGGGCCACCTCATTCTACAGACAGGGGCATTGCTGCCCAGGTGACTTAAGTCAAGCCTTTTAAAGTCGCACAGCTGGTCAGTGATCTAGCTGGGCTCACTTCCAGGTGTCTTCTTCACATCTGCTGCAATATTGTTTCTGTCACTCATTGGTAATAATATTCCTAAAAGCTTCTCTGATTTTCTTGTGCAGAGCATGCCCCAGTTTGGCTTCAGCCGAGCAATAGTCACTAGTAAGATCCTGACAGTGAACATTACTCCCTAGAATATGAAGTAAAATCTGCAACCTGCCTTCACTGTTCAGGTCATATTGGGTGAAGAGACAAGTCTGTGCTTCCCTAAACCTTCTGAGTGTTGGGAACCCCACCTGGGCCTCAGGGGAGAGGGCCTGCTCCAGTCTGATGCAGTAACTTGTGCACTGCATCCACACACTGCTGTTCTGACAATATTTCTACTGCAGAGACAGAGATGACACAGGAGAAGGTGACTTCTGTGGGCCCCATTGGAGAGACATACCTTTATTCTTCAAAGGCCTTAAATATTGGAGTCTGTGCAGAAAGGCTTCCAGATGCTGGCTGATCCTGGCCCCTTTAACGCCTTCATGCTTCTTCTCCAGGTGGCTTTCCAAAACCTGCTGGATGCCCAGGTGGACTGGCAATGTCAGATCAGCCAGATCAAACATACTGACCCAGTGGTTTTAAGACTTTGTCAGGCAGCTGCATCCTACGTACTGGAAGCAGGAAAGCAAAGGGCTGACAAATTGACTCTAAGCACATATCTAGGAGACTGTAAATTTGATAGTGAATAGAACTGTTTTGCGCAGAATATTAGAATAATAAATATTCCCTAAAACCCTCCTGGGAAGACAGATCTCTCTCTCATATAACTGATGTTCTTTGGTATTTGGAATATCAGATACTAAGAACACTCATTCCTGATCCCACCCAGAGATTAGTTTTAGTTGCAACATGGAACAATTACAGGATTTAAGGGGGAAACTTAATGATCTTCAAAAAAGCTGGATAAAGCAACTCAATTGTAATTGGGGAAGTTAGTGACCTGCCTGGGTCTAGAAGACCGCCAGGAACTCCTTGCCATCTGCAGAACCACTGTTTGTGTGAGCTGGATATCCTCCTTTTTAAAAGAAAAAAAAAATTCTTTTCAGATTTATGCCATTCATAAATTTTAACACCTTTTTATACTTGCGAAAGAGTTAAGAGGGAAATTCTGCCTAAGTATTTGAATCTTTAGTATTAACTACATTGATCCATTTTGATCATTTTCAAGTCTTACAAAAGGGAGTACACAGTATTTACATTTTGAATAAATAAGTTTCCACCAAAAATTTTTTAAAAAGCCATAAGTATTAATACTGCTTCAATACAGCCAAGGGCCTACTGTGAAAGGAGACCCAGCATGCTTTTTTACAGCAAAGCTAATCCCACTGAAAGCTTCTTCTATTAAAGCAAGCTCTAAGGGCCAAGATAGAGAAGTGAATTAAGCCTTAGTGACGCAGCTTCTCCTTCCTCCTTGCCCTTGTCTACCAGCCAGGAATGTGGGGAAGAAATGAGTTAGGTCAAATCTATGCTTGAGCTCCATGGAGCAAGTAACTAGAAGCTGTACACGCCAAGGTGATCTTGCTGCAGAATGCTATTCCTTTGCAGTAAGTCTTCCCTAGTCCTTGGCTCCAGTGAATAAAATCTCATATTAACCAGTCTGGGAAGAATGTAAATGGGTGCCTATCAAAAGGTAAATGAACTGTGACCGATGTATTCTCCTTTACACAAATAACTAGGTGATTCACTGTCTCAGGTTAGAATTCCCACTATCAGACCAAGAAACAAAAATTCATAAGGTACAAGTGATTTATTGACAAAGAGCTCTAAGGGAAAGTAGTAAAAGGGTGGGTAAAATAACAAAGGAAAGGGGGGAATGCCAAGCAAGCAAGGGTACAGTGTTAAACAAAGTCCTGGAGGGAGCAGCTACAACTTGAACTTGAATGTGAACTCTGGACTGCCAAGCTGCCTCAAAAAGGTCCCAACGTGAGGCCAAAGTGTTTGACTTTTCATAATCCTGGACCTATTGGTCATTGATAAAAGGCCTCCAAAGAGAATGTAAACTTCCAAGCACTTCTAAGCTATCCATGTTTTTCAATAAAGGACCCAGGAGCAATCCTCCAATACAGCCACAACTATAGGCTATGGGAAATAAAATATCCCAAAGCCTGGGACACATATTTAAGAAAAAAATATTTAATCTGCAAACAAACAATAAATCCAAATTCATTGTTCTGAGGGGATCTAGATCTTAACTTCTAAGTTAAGTATCTAGATCTAGATCTTAATAATGGCATTTTATTAGCTACATTTCCCAAAGGTGTTTTCTTTTTGTTTTATTTTGTTGTTGTTGTTTTGTTTTTGAGGTCTGTGTTCTCTGGGAAGAACAACTGAGCAGAGACATGAACGGCGTGTGAGCTGCAAAAAGATCTGCGTAGTATCTGGGAAGACTTCTTAGTAAGAGCTAAGGCCATAAAAGAGAACGTGACATGTTACAGAATCAAGAAGAAACCAGTGGGCCTACAAAGTAGTGAAGCAAACCATGAGTACTAGAAAATACGTCATAGTGGCCAGGACCAGACCAAATCACATACAGCCAAGTAACCTAAGGTAAACAGTGTGACTTTTATTTAATTGGAGTGTGATAGGACATTAGTGGAAAGTTTTGACAGTGCCAAATCTGTGTAATGTTTTGAAAAGACTACTCTTTTTCCCAAGTGCTCCAAAGGGCACAAGAACATCTATGCAAATCACTTTTGAGAAGCAGCTCTGGATCTCACACAACCCCCAAGCTCAATGAATGTTAATGAACATGTACTCAGTGAACATTTACTGTTAAATGTTAACAATAAACATTGGTTAGTCGTTCATTCACGTTGTTATGTTGTCCTTCAGACAGCAGTACTAGTCATCTCTACTAATCGCAAAGCAAGTCTTTATAAGCAAGTTTTAATCTAAAGATGAGGCTGCAGGCCTGGCTGGTGTAGCTCAGTGGATTGAGCGCGGGCTGGGAACCAGACGGTCCCGGTTCGATTCCCGGTCAGGGCACATGCCTGGGTTGCGGGCCAGGTCCCCTGTGAGGGCCTTGTGAGAGGCAACCATACATTGCTGTTTCTCTCCCTCTCTGTCTCCCTCCCTTCTCCTCTCTCTAAAAATAAATAAATAAAATCTTTAAAAAAAAAGAAAAAAAAAAAAGAAAAAATAAAGATGAGGCTGCAGATGCACCATCAGAGTATTTTTAATCCACAGTTACCTTATTTTGCTGGTTTACAGTTTGTATCTTTAGTTTTTCTGCCTGTTTGGAATAGAGTCCCTCCCATCAAAGTAACCACCTGAAGATGATCTTACGTAAGTAACAAACCTGCCTGGTTTGCTAGAAACAAAACTACACACTGCTGGGAATTTTTTTATTGTATCTCATTTCACAGAAAGTTCCTCCATCCACACCCCTATGATGACTCCTCACTGACTACAGTCTGAGGTTCAATCCTTAGCTGATTGTTCCATACCTCCTCTTCCCTGGACCAGGCGACCCCTTCAATGTGCCTCACCTATGTTCTAATACAATGGAATCATCTGCTATAATTCAACTAGTCTTCACTGACTCTCAAACACCATGCACAGTTTAACTGCTAAGTCATTATTTATTCATTTTGTTTGCCAAGTTCAAGTCCCACCTCTGCTGTGGGGCCTTCCCTGACAACTAAAACTTCACTGATCATTTCCTCATGTGAACATCTTCTGTTACACTTAGCCTATGATCCTTTGGATTATCACTGATCTTTTAAGATATTTATCAATATGGGCCATCTGTGAATGTCTTGAAGGTCAGGATCACATCATATATGTCTTTGTACTCTGCATATATCACTTGACTTTCCCATCAGAGTCATCAATGTTCAATCATACTGAGTTCACACCTCTGTCTATTCCCAACACACCTATTCCTTTCCCCCTATTTTTCAGCATATTGAATCTCAGTCCATAAATTTAAACATGCAAGAAATTTGTCTTTTATTTTTATTAAACCTTGACAATTTCTACTTCAAGCTCTCCTTTTGCCAATATGGGAAAATCTCAGTCAATTCAGGCTTTCTTCCTTTGCCTGATGTTTATTCCAAGTTCTGTTGGAGGGCTTAGGTCTATTGAGCCATCTGTCCAGTTAGATATCTGCTAAGAGTTTCATGATCTAAGCTGGTCCTTAGTCGATACTCCGTAAGTGTTATTTCTTAGAACTTCCTTTCTCTCACATGAATGTCCCTCCCAGGCCTGCAGCTCTCTCCATGGCAGACTGAGAACCATGATAACTCTCTCTGACACTGTTCTGGGCTTCTCCCGCCTAGATTCACACAAAACTATGTCCATATCGAAGCCTTGCTTCTTCCTTGGGACTCTGTTCCCAGAGCAGGAAGCACAGCTCTTCTCTTCGGTGTCCAAGGGTACTTACGTTCTCATCCTTTTCCCATCCTGGCTCTTTCTCTCCAATTTTTTTTTAATTGTTTTATTGTTGTTCAATTACAGTTGTCTGCATTTACCCTCCCCCCACCCCAGCTCAGGCAAACCCACCTCCCTCCCTTGCTTCCTTCCTCCCCCTTGGTTTTGTCCATGTGTCCTTTATAGCAGTTCCTGAATACCCTTGTCCCCCTTCTCCCCTTCCCCCTCCCCTCTGGTTACTGCCAAAGAAGTGGGACCCAAAGAGAAACACACCAAGGCACATCATAATTACATTACCCAAGATCAAGAATAAGGAGAAAATCTTGCAAGCAGCAAGAGAAAGGGAGACAGTTACCTACAAAGGAATCCCCATAAGACTGTCAGCGGATTTCTCAAAGGAGACCTTCCAAGCAAGAAGGGGCTGGAGAGAAATATTTCAAATCATGAAAAGCAATGACCTACAACCAAGAATAATCTATCCAGCAAAACTTTCTTTCTCTCCAATTTTAAAAAAGTATATGGGCTATGAAAAGCCAACTCTCACCTCCTTTCAAATATTTTTGTTTCTGTCTAAATTCTCTAATTTACCTTTGGAAATTTATAACCAAAATGCAGGAAAGCACCAGCAAATCAATTTCTAATTCTATCACGAAACTTCTTTTTCCTGAGGCAGTAAGACTAGAAAAACTGCTGATTTGAATAGGCAGGTATGAGCACATATATCTAAATTGCCAGGAAAAAAATGTGACCATGAGCATGAAATGTTATCCTATTATAATTATTTTAGTGAGTAGCATGAACTTTTTCTTCTCTTCTGCCTAATCCATTGATTTGGGAGTCAATTTAGACTCTTCCACTTTCCCACCTCCATTGGTCTTGTCCTGCATGAAACCAATACCAAAAATAACCCCTTGGCTTAAAATCAGGTCCAATAGTAACCCTAAGCCCCAGAAGATCCTGCTTTAAAAATAGAACATATAAAATCATTCAAAAATTCAAAGTAGATGGGGATAATAACCTGTAAGAAAGAAGAGATAATGTGTTCTAAGCATCCAGATGGAGAAGAAATCAACTCTACCTGATGGTCTCTCATCCTCCCCAAGGCTCACACAACTGCTTACATATTCTGGATATTTAGTAGGCATTTGTCCTTGATGATAATGATTGTGATGTCTATTTGAAGATCAACTTGTAATTTTTTTTAAGACAAGAATCTGTTGTTCTTTATAACAGAGAGCATATTTTCTTTCCCAAGTCTCACTTTATAGAGTTAATGCAGGTTGATCAGCGCATCCGAACTTGTAACCCTTATCCTGGATATTACGTACTTTCATATTTGTGACAACAACTATGGAGACCTGAAAAAAGTGTTCTGTTCTAACAAAACCAGCATATAATGCCATTCCAATAAGAAGAAATACAATTCTTGAAGAAATGTCACTCTTTTATAATTTATGCAGTTGCCGTATGGGCTAGGAGCCATTCTTGATGTCCTAAGAATCAAAGAACTCCCGGATTTGACCCTCAAAGTCTTGCTTTTAATACCAATCAAGTTTTAACAACACGTGAAGGATCATCGTGTAGCTGCAATTTTAAAAGGCAGGCATCAGAGACCCCAAGGTCTCTTCTTTCCTTGTACAATTGTTTGTTAATGTGTGCAAAACATGGTATTAGGTACCCACCTGGAAGGAGCTAAAGTAAGATTATAGAAGCCATCAGACCTATTCCTCACCCTCAAAAAGTCCATCCCCTAATTTATTAAGTAAAACAAAACTAGTTACAGTACAATGGGATGAGAAATGTAACTAGATCAAGCTGTTGAGGTATCACCAAGAGAAAAATGACTAACTCTGCCTTATGGGGTAAGAGAAAGCTTTGGTGAGAAAGTCACATTTGACCTTGATGTTGTGGAATGAGCAGGAAGTTTCCAGGTAAAGAAGGTGGGGGGTGCTTCCCAGAGAAAGGAAATAGCGCATGCCTGCTTCAGGGAAGTGAATGATTCTGGTATAAAATATTAACTGAGCCTGGAACTTGGGCTGCATGGGGTGTGGACAAGAGTGATGAAAGGCATATCTGGTAAGGCTGGTTGAAGCCTGGGAAGATCATGGAGAACCCCGTCTGCCAGGGAGCAAAGAAATCCAACCCTATAAAGAAGAAACTTCAGACTGTAGGAACTGACTTTTAGAATTTTTTTTCTGGCAGCACCATGGACATGGATTGGAGGAAAGCAAAGGACTCGTGAAGGTTCTAGTCAAGGTAGAAGAAGAACAAACCTGGCTTCAGGAACCTCTTAGGAACCTTTGGCTTTGCGGGACATGGTACAGAAGCCCTTATTGTCTTGACAACAATAATCTAATTCTAAGACTCCTGTTTTGTCCGCAGTACCAACTCCCTGTGTGCCAACCACTCTGAGGCCCACAAAGAGCAGAGGTTTTATTTACAATGCCTTTATTTTTGGCTTTCATAGAATTGTACTTTTTTTTCAGTGTATTGTACTCAGATTTAGAATGCTTTTTTCATATGTGTGATTAGTTAACAACTGCCTGATGATCCTCACTAGACTCTGCTCTCTGAATGATTGGGAATTGTGCATGTAAGTTTTGTGATCATTACTATCTCTGAAGTTAGCAGAGAACCTGCCATACGGTAGATGCTCGATACATGTTGTGTTTTTTATTTTCTTTGAAGAATGTTGACTGAAATATTGAGAGACAGTTGCAGTGATGGCATTCTGCTTGGGAGAAGGTTTGATTTTTTTAATGGTAAACAAAATATTCAATCTTTGATTTAATTGCTATTTAATAGATATTTTTCTCTTTATATCTGAATTTCCTCACTAACACTGTATGTAAACACTAGCTCTGTACGTTAAATTCCATTTTTAAAATTCACTTGAAATGGAAAGCAAATTTGATCAAATTATTCTCTTTCTGGACTTTAAACTCCCAAAATAATAGACCAACTGCTTAACCTAGCTTTAATTATTGCTCTTTTCTTTTTCCTTTTTTTTTTCTTCTATAACTAAATAGGGCTTTTTTAACCTAAGGCAAACAACTTTTTAATCATGACTTTAAATTTGATGAGGTTCCATTAAGAAACTCCACGCATGTCCTACTTCTAACAGGCGTATGCATAAAGAGACCGGCAAAGCACTTCATTAAAAGGCAGAAAGATTAAGGCAAAAGATTACACAACAAACCACCCACATTCGGTTTTGCAAGTCTAACAGGCAGCCTGAATCATCGCCCTAGAGCGGCCTGCATTCCATCCAACCTCAGGCTTCAGCTTACTATTCAAAACCCAGGAAAGTAAAATATTAGTATTGGTGACCAAAACGGCAGGTGTGCTTCTCTCTCCTTGGTTACTCTTAGCCCTGGAGGCAGCAATTGTTTCTTGATTTTTACTTCGTAAACACATCCCTTGGGAGGTAATTACAGAACCGGCACAAATCTTAAAATCACCAAGGAATAACAATTAGTCCTATTTCTAGCAACAGAATCACTGGCTTCAGGATTACAGAAATTTGTTTTGAAGTCAGTCTTACTCATTCCCAGCTCACTTTTACAACAATATCCTCCCCATGATTTATTTCGTTCTTCATCACACTTTTCTCTCAAATACCATACGTTTCTCTTCTTTATTCATGGTGTTACCTTAGCTGGAAATAATGATGCTCTTCTGGTAATCTCTCTCATTCTTCAGGTGTCCACTGAAATGCCACCCTCATCATTCCAGGCAAACCATAACATTCCTGCATTTTTACAGGTCATTGTTTATGCACTGTTACATAGTCTTTCTACTCTCTATGATTCCAGTTTTTTGTTTTTGTTTTTGGTTTTTTTTGCCTCTTACTCTTCTGATATTTTATTACAAGCCCAAGTTGGGAAATGTGGAATTTGTATTTATTGCCCTACTTAGAGCCCAATTTTTGCCCCAAAGAGTGTAGGCAGGTCATATAAATGATTACTAAATAAATTCTAAGGAGTAGACAAGAATCTTTAAAATAACAGGTACAGCTACAGTAAGACAAATTACAAATAAATATTTGTTTTAAGAACAAGAAGTAAATATACAAAGCAAAGTCAATATAATTACTTTATTTGAGCATGAAAATTAACATTAACTTCTAGGAAAACAATGAAACAACACAAGATGACATCATTCATGGGACTTGGTTAGGAAGGAGAAAGGGGAAACTGGAAATATTCCAGGACAAACAAGATTGAAACTGAGCCTCAGATCATCACAATGTCTTCTAGAATTGAGATGATCTACCTATAAGCTATCTGTGACCCAAAAGAAAATAAAATGCCCTCCTGAAAAGAAGATATGGAGATACAATAGTTTTTATATACAATGTCAGGTATTCAATTAAAATTACTAGTTAGGCCAAGAATAAGATCAAGTGATGAAGAGGAAAAAAAAATAGCCCAAAATGTGAAACATACAGAAAGAATAAAAGTATTTTCCAAAACTGACAAAAGAAATTAATCCAGATTCAAAAGGCTCTATATATCTCGGACAGAATGAACACAAACAAAACCACCCTTGGACACATCAGTGGAAAGCTACCAAAAAAAAAAAAAAAAGACAGGAAGAAAATTGTAAAAGCATCAGGAAAATTAGACATAGTCCTTTCAAAGAAGTAAAAGACTGATAAAATATCTCTTCAAAAAAATGAGGAAAGCCAGAAGACAGAAAATAACATTATAAAAATATTGAAAAATAAAACTCATGATCTAAAATTATATATAAAGTGAAAATATCTTTCCAATTAACATAAAATAAAAAATTACAAATAATGAGAAAATTTATTAGCAGCAAGTATGCAATAAAAGATATGCTAAAGATCTTTGGGGGAGAAGGAAAAAGATTATAAATGGAAATGCAAGGAAATTATTCTAGACAAATGTAAATAAGAAAAGAAATTATTGGTAAGTGTAACTCTGTAGGTAAATGGAAATACCAATAGTATAGAACATCAACAGTATGCAATACAAATACAAATATTGATAGTTTAAAAAATAATGGTAATATAATGTGGCATTTAAAATATAGATAGAATTTATATAATAATATCAATAAAGCCTGAACTCAGGGAAATATGAAATTTATGTCCTTAAGTCCTCACATTTTCTGAGAAATGGACAAAATGCTGATTAAAATTTGGCACTAATAATTTTAAGGATTCATACTGAGATTCTCAGAGTAAGCACTAAAAGAAGAGAAAAATAATTTATAGCTAATAAGCTAATAGATGGGAAAATAAAGTCATAATTGAAAAAAATTACAAAGAAAAAAACTAAAAGGGAAGAAAGGATAGAATGGGCAAACCAAAAAACAGGGAGTAGGATGACAGATTTAAACTTAAAAATACATGATAAATTATCTGTAAGCTGACTACCTGGTTCATGTTTGATTAAAGTAATAAGAGTCACAGCTTAAACATAAATATAGAGAGATGTTAAAATAAACTGTGGAAAATGATATACTAAGCAAACGGTCACCAAATTTACCTAATATTACTTTAGTAATATTAGGCCTTAAGTAGGCCTTAAGGCAAAAAGCTTTATAAGAAATAATAATGGGGAGGGGGGATGGGGAGAAAATGCAGACAACTGTAATTGAAGAACAATAAAGTAATAAAAAAAGAAATAATAAGAGTAAAAATTATAAATCTGTACCTAATAACACTTAATATACAAAGTAAGATGTGACACGAATATAGTTAAGGTGAGAGATTTTTTAAATTATATTTTATTGTTTATGCATTATGCTATTCCAGTTGTCCCAATTTTTACCCCTTTACTCCCCTCCACACAGCTCCCCTCGTCCCTCAAGCAAGCCCCATACTATTTTTCATGCCCCTGGGTCATGCCTATGAGTTCTTTGGCTACTCCATTTCCTGTACTGTACTTCACATCCCCATGGCTATTCTGTAACTATCTATTTGTACTTTTTAGTCCCCCTTCCTCTTCACCCATTCCCCACATGCCATCCCACCTGGCAACCATCAAATTGCTGTCCCTATCTATAATTCTGTCTCTGTTCTTCTTGTTTGCTTAGTTTGTTTTTTAGATTCAGCTGTTGATAGATATGTATTTATTGCCATTTTATTGTTCATAGTTTGAATCTTCTTTTTCTTAAATAAGTCCCTTTAAATTTCAAAAAATAATGGCTTGGTGATGGTGAACTCCTTTAGTTTTTTCTCATCTGGGAAGTTCTTTATCTGCCCTTTTTTTCTAAGTGATAGCTTTGCTGGGTAGAGCAAACTTGGCTATAGGTCCTTGCTTTCCATGACATTGAATACTTCTTCCTTGACTGGAAAGTTTCTTTTGAAAAATCAGCTGACAGTCCTATGGGAACTCCCCTGTAGGTAATTAACTTATTTTCTCTTGCTGCTTTTAAGATTCTCTCTTTACCTTTAACCTTTGGCATTTTGGTCATGATGCGTCTTGGAGTGGGTGTCTTTGCATCCATCTTGTTTGGGGCTTCCTGTGCTCCCTGGATTTCCACATCTATTTCCTTCACCAAATTAGGGAAGTTTTCTTTCATTTTCACATATATTTTCAATTTCTTGCCCTTTCTCTTCTCCTTCTGGCACCCCTATGGTGCAAATGGTGAAATGCTTGTAGTTGTCCCAGAGGTTGCTAACACTATCCTCATTTTTTTGACTCTTTTTCTTCTTTTTGTTCTGATTTGTTTTGTACTTCCTTATGTTCCAAGTCATTGATTTGATTCTCAGCTCCATCAACTCTACTGTTATTTCCCTGAAACTTCTTCTTTATTTCAATTAGTGTATCTGTCCTTTATGAATGGGTCTCTTTTATAGCCTGTTGAGGTCCTCACTAATTTCCTTGAGCTTCCTTATAAATAGTGTTTTGAGCTCTGCATCTGATAGATTGTTTATTTCCCTCTTGTTTAGCTCTTTTTCTGGAGTTTTGATCTGTTCTTTCATTTGGGTCATGTTTCTCTGTCTCCTCACTTTGGCAGCCTGTCTGTGTTGTTTCTACATATTAAGTAGAGCTGCTTTGACTCCATGTCTTGGTAGTGTGGCCAATTGTGGTAGGTGTGCTGTAGTGTGCAGTGACACAGCCTCCTTTATCATCCAAGCTGTGTACTCAACATGCACACTTTGTGTGGGCTAAATACACCCTCCTCTTATAGTTGAGCCTTTAATGCTGTTGGCAGGTCAATGTGAGGGATTTATCCAGGCCAGTCAGCTGCAAGGACTGGCTATGACCTCTGACCACCAATCTCTCCCCTCCAAGGAGAATCAGCTGTGCAGGGGCAGGGTGGTGGTGCTCCAACATGGTCTGTAGCTGTCCACTGGGTGCACAGGGTCTGGGGTTCCTGGGTGGTGCGGGCCAAGATCAGCCCCCACCTGTGTTATGCCCAGTTCCACCCTGCATGAACTATAAAGAAATCTGAGATGGCTGCTACTTATTCTGGTCTTGGAGATTCCCAGGAAAAGCCAAGCTGTGGATCTTGGCTAGTTATTGATAGTGCTGGGCCTGGGGCCACTTAGCAAGAGGTATGGGGGCTGGAGGCTCACTGAAGCCAGGTGTTGCTTGTTTGATAGGATTTAGGAAGTTGTGAATCATGAGCCAAGAAAAGCCATTCATTTGGAAAAGCCATGGTTAACAGACTGGGTGGGCCCATAATTTGGGTGGGAAGGGAGTCTCAGGGGATCTACAGGGTGGGGCAAACATGTTGTTAGCCAGGTTGATGGAGTCTCAGATATGGTTCCTGCCTGCCATCTCTCTGGCTCTGTGGGGGGAGGGTTTAGAAAAGGAATAATGGCCTCTTCTCACTTTTCTGTCTGAAAGAAAGCTGTCCCCCAGCTCTCACTTTGATGCCGGACACTTCTGTTCTGCCCTGTATGCCACTGGTGCCTTTTAAGCTGCTACCCCGGTGCTGGAGTTCAGAGGAAGTGCGTCTGAGTGAGGTCTGAGTAAGTCCATGTGCAGGTTCTTTAAGGCGGCCTGCTTGGGAGTCCAGAAGTTTTTCACACTGATTCAGTCTGTGCAACCAGAAGCTATGGAAACTTATCTTTCTGGCACTGTAAGCCTGGGCAGTGGAGTCTCGTATGGGGCTGACTCTTCTTGCTCCTGAGTTGCCCCTTCCAAATTTTTCAGTCTGGAATATCTATCCATTGAAGTCAAGGAGATATTAAAATCCCCTACTATGACTGTATTTCTGTCAATCTCTTCCTTTATGTCCAAAAAGATTTGTTTTACATATTTAGGTGTTCCTATGTTGGGTTTGTAAATGTTTACTAGGGTTATATCCTCATATTGATTGTTCCTTTTGTCATTATGTAGTGTCTTTTTATCTTACTATAGCCTTGGTTTTAATATCTGTTTTGCTGGATGTAAGTACTGCTACCCCAGTTTTTTTTTTTCTCTTCCATTTGCATAAAATATCTTTTTCTAACCCTTTACTTTTAGTCTGTGTGTATCTTTTGATTTGAGATGAGTCTCTTGGAGGCAGCATATATATGGATCTTGTTTTCTTATTGACTCAGCTACCCTCTGTCTTTTGGTTGGAGCATTTAAGCCATTTACATTTAAGGTGATTATTGATATACTTGTGTAGTGCCATTTTATAGTTAGACTATTTTCTCCAGTTTTTTTTGCTTTCTTTTTTTCTTCTTCTTTATAAAGCAAGTAATTTAACATTTGTTGCAGTACTGTTTGGTGTTAACAAACTCCTTTAGCCTTTTCTTGTCTGAGACATTATTTCTCCTTTGATTTTAAGTGATGGCCTTGCTGGGTAAAGTCGCCATCATGGTAAGTCTTTGCTTTTCATCACCTTGAATATTTCATGCCATTCTGTTCTGGGCAGACATGTTTCTGTTGAGTAATCAGATGTCAGTTTAATTGTGCTTCCTTATTGGCAACTCCCTGCTTTTCTCTTGCAGCTTTTAGGGTTCCCTCCTTGTCTTTAAGCCTTATCATTTTAATTATGATGAGCCTCAGTGTAGGCCTTTTTGGGTCTGACTTGTTTGGGATTCTCTGAGCATCCTGGACTTGTGTGACTTTTTCCTTTACCAGATTAGGGAAGTTTTCAGTCGCTATTTCTTCAAAAGGTTTTTGCTCCCTTTCTCACTTTCCTTCTGGTATTCCCATTATGTGAATGCTATTATGCTTCATGTTGCCAAAAATGTTTCTTAAGCTCTGTTCATTTAAAAAAAATTATTTTTTCCTTTTGCTGCTCTGCTGGGGTGCTTTTTTCTACCTCATCTTCCAAAACACAGATTCTGTCCTCTGTTTCATCTAACCTACTGTTTATTCCATCCAGGATATTATTTATTTCAGATATTGCATTCTCTGTTTCTGACTAGTCCTTTTTTCTGATTTCTATCTCTTTTTTCATGCTGTTGCTAGTTCTTATAATCATTACTCTAAATACTCATCTGATAAATAGATTGCTTCCATTTCATCTAGTGCTTTTGGAAAATTCACTTGTTATTTCATGTGGGACCTATTTCTTTGTCTTCGTATTGCGGCTGCTTGGTATTTTCTGCCTTAGCTGTTAAACTAATCAGCCCTTAAACGGATCAGCTGTTAATTTAATCAAACTGTGATCAGCAGCCTGACTTAAGCACCACGGGTGCATCAGAGTGATTCCTGTGGGTGGGGCAGAGTGATTCCTGTGGGTGGGGGTATTGCTTCCCCTCAAGCTGATGCCATTCAGAGAGAAGTGCTCTGTCTGAGAGTGATGACTCCTACAGCATGGGGAATGACTCAGCACAGGGATCCTGGCAGGTGTTCTCCCCAGAGGTACTAACCCCAGACTCTCCTCAATCATCTCAGGTCCCTCCCTTTGCTAGTGCCTAGGGTAAGTGGCTGCAAATAAAATTTTGTGCTTTGGCCCTTCAGGAGGTTCTCCGAGTCTACAGCTTTCTCTCCCTGGCTGACAGAACCCCAGCTGCTATTCACAACTTGTTGTTATCTGGGTTCCTTTCTGGCTCTGGTGCTGTGAGCTGGGGAGCCCAGCTTGGGGTTTACCCCCCACACTTCTCAGTGGGAAACCCAGCCACTGAAATATCCCTCAAGCACTTCAGCTGCCACCTGGTGGAGCCCAGCCAGCCCTTTCACATCTTCTCTGCAATTCCTACCAGTCATGTCGTGGTGAAGTGGTTTTTTCCCGTCTGTCCACGGTTATAAAGCTTCACTCCTGCTAGTGTTCAGTTGGTTATGCTAGATGATTTCTCTACAATTTAGGTTAATTCCAGATTGGTCCTGCAAGGAGGTTAGTGTAGCTTCCACTTATTCCTCCCTGATCTTGGATCCACCTCCTGAATTTTTATCCACCACACAGGGATGTGGGACCAGCCAGCCCCTTCTGCGTCTCCACCCCTCCTACCAGTCTGGATGGATGTGGTTTGTTTAATTCCATAGCTGTCAGACTTCTCTATTCAACTCCATTTCTGATGGTTCTGAGTGATGGTTGTTCTATATTTGTACGTTTTTTGCGGTTGTGCAAGGAGGTGAGCCATGTTTACCTATGAACGTGAGAGATTTAAAACTTTCAGTAACTGGTAGAATAAGCAGACAAAATCAGTACAAATAAAAGTGTGAACTACATAATTAACAAACTTGATTTTAATGTCTCAAAGCATTAAAAACAATAGAGCTTAAGTTCACTATAAAATATACTAATAGTATACTTATAAACATAATGTAAAAATCTCAAATGTTTGCATATTAACCAGAAATAAGTCATGGGTCAATTAATAAATTACAATGTAAATTACAAAATATTTTGAATGGCATACAGAAAATGTGACATATTAAAACTCATAGTATGCATCTATAACAAACATAAAGCAATAACTTTTGGCTTTACAAGCATGTACTAGAAACAAAAAAAGTTGTATAACATGATTTAAGTTTTCATCTTAGAACATTAGGAAAATATCATTAACCACAAAGAAAACGTTAAAGAATAAAGTCAAGAGTATAAATTAATGAATAAAAACCAAAAGTACACTAGAGAATATTAAAAGCCAAGAGTGGGTTTCTGAAAAAAAATTAATGAAATGGATAAACCTTTTAAACTATTGATCAAGAAAATAAAAAAGTAGAAATTGCCAGTGTCAGGAAGAACAAGAGGACATAATTATTGATACAAATGTTAGAAAGATAATAAAAGGATGTTAAGAGCAATTTTTGACCAATAATTTTGTAAATCAAATAGAGTGACCGAACTCTCAAGATCATAATTTACCAAAACACAGGAAATGACGGGACATCTAAATAGTATTACATTTGATATTTTTAAATTCATTTGTCTTTTTTTTAAGATTTTATTTATTTACTTATTTATTTTCTTTTTAGAGAGAAGGGAAGGGAGGGAGACAGAGAGGGAGAGAAACAGCAATGAATGGTTGCCTCTCACATGGCCCTTGCTGGGGACCTGGCCCTCAACCCAGGCATGTGCCCTGACAGGGAATCGAACCGGGACCCTCTGGTTCCCAGCCTGTGCTCAATCCACTGAGCTACACCAGCCAGGGCTCATTTGTCATTTTTAAACAGCTCACAAAACACTCTCTGGGCACAAATGGCTTGTAAAGTAAAATTGTCCAAACATTCCTAAAAGAAAAAATATCACAGAAAGAGCAAATAAAGGTAAAATAAAATTTTTTTTCTTAATTGGTCTAAAAGATAACTATGTTTTAAACATGATAAAAAACATTGGGTAATTACAATGTATGGCTGAGTGAAATGTGTGACAAAAATGTCATCAGAAATAGGAGGCAGGACTTGAGAATCCTCTGCCATAAGGCACCTGCATTACATGTGAAGTGGTGTGGTGTTATTCAGAAGGTGGGCTTCTACTAACCTGAAATGAATATTACAAATGCCAGAGCAACCATTAAATAATTTAAAATAAGTATAGTAGATTTGCTAAGAAAGGAAATAAATGCAATCATATAAAATAATAAAATAACCAAAGAATAAAAAAGAGGAAAAAAGAAACAAAAAATAATTGCAACCAACAGGAACTAGTTAAAAAAATAATTGCAACCAATAGGAACTAGTTAAAAAAATAATTGCAACCAATAGGAACTAGTTAAAAATATGTTAGGTTTCAATTCAAATATATCAATAGTCACTTAAAATGGGAATGGTCTAAAGACACTCAGGAAGATTGATCATCAGAATGAATAAAAACAAAGACTACACAACTATATGTTGTCTACAAAATAACATTTTAAATATAAAGACTCGGATTAAAAATAGATATACTATGCAAACTCTAATCAAATGAAAGAAATACAAAAAATCTAAAAGATCAATATTCTTCAGGAACACAAATGCACAAAAATTCTTATCCAAGTATTAGCAACTTGAACTAAGCAATATATAAAAATGATAACATACCATACTAAAAGTTTTCCCCTCAGAAATACAAGTTTGGTTGATGATTAGACATTTAACCAATGGTTCTTATAACATAAACTGAATGAGAAAAGATTATCATTTAAGTAGAAACACAAAATTCAACACCAATTTCTGACAAAAACTCCCCTCAAACTAGGAATAGAAGGCAATTTCTTTGACTTGAAGGAGGGCATCTGTAGGGTAGGTGGAGGCAGCCTGGCTTCCTCACCCAGGTGTCTGGTAACTGAGGGAAGCCGTGTTCCCATAGCCTTGGAGGGACCTGATAACCAGTGTTCTCATGGCCTTGAGGCTGGACCCGATAAACTGTTCCCATAACATGAGGTGGGCTCGCATGCGCAGAATTATGTTGTTGTGTAATGGTCTGGCAGTTTTCCAGCTTTGTTCCCCTCTAGTATTTAAACAGGTAGGGGCTCCCTGCTAGAGGCGATGATGAATAGACATGCAACGGGACAGGTGCATGACAGGTGCCACGCTGGGGAACAAGGGCCATGACATGTGCTACGCAGAGACATGCAGATAGACACGCAGTTTGCAGGGTATGTGGCTCGCCCACCCATGAATAAAGGTATGTCAGACGTCCCAATGGCACCATGAATATTTCTCTGTCTGCAGGAATACCATGAACCTGCCCAGCCTTGAACAGTTGCAACACAGCATCCATCCAAAGGAAATAGAATGTAACTTCACATTTAATGGTAAAAGAGAAACTAACAAAATTGCATTGGTAATTTTTTTAAAAAGGTTTAAGAAAATCTTTCTTTGATTTCTGTTGATGAATTTTCAATAATTAACTTCTGTTTCAGGTAAGGGCCAGTAAGTACTTTATTCACTTCAATGGGAATATAAATAAGCACAATCGTTCAGGAAATCAGCTGGGCAGCATGTTAAATCACCATCCCCTTTAACCTAGACTTTTCACTTTTAAGAATCTACTAGAGAATCTTATCAAAGATATATGTAAATATTTATGTACAAGAAAGTTCACTGGATGATTTGTTTGTATTAATAGAACCATGTATTGAACTTAAACTTTAAAGCCATGGTATTTAAGATTCCTTAACTTTCCTATTGGAGCTACCAATTTACCTCCAGAACTAGTTAGGGACTCAGCTGTTCCCTCCTCCTCCTGCAGACACAAAAAGGCGATCTTTCAACTCCCTTGCTGCCAGTGTTAGAACTGACAAAGAAAGACGTTTCCTAAGGATGGCCAGACTGGTCTAGGGGGGCCCACAGCTCAGAGTCAGATGAACAGAAAAGACAAAAAGTAATAATAATAATTATGTTCCTTAAAGAGTTTCAGAGAGGACAGTCTTCCATGAAACTGCCCCGTCGTGGAGCCTGATGAAAGTTGTGACAAGTGGTAACCAGAAGCTGACCAGTTAGACTTTGCTCGAGTCCTTTTCTCTCTCTATGCTCTTGAGATCATTCCATCCCTCCTCTTCAGATTCTAGGCACTGCCTCAGCAGAGTGGATATATTTTGAACTAATGTTCTTTCTTCCCATCATCTTGGGTTGCTTACAGAGCTGCAATGTCTATAAACTAAAAATAACTAAAATTTTATAATACCAAGCATATACATGTGTGTGTGTTACACATGAACACACACAGCACAAATTTTACAGCCTTACTTATTGCCTGATGTGAGGTATAGGCTCAAAGTGCCCAGAGAAGATCCTCCGCTGAGTTAGGATTTTTGCTGTGATTTCACCCTACGGGAACAATAATAAATAAATACTAGTAATCAAAATTGCCATTAAGGACAGCTTGGTTAAACATGTTATGGCATAATTATACAATGGACTATTTTTTATCCAACAGTTGTGCTTACCGCCAAAGACGCGGTGAGAAAATTTCTCCATTATGTTAGAATGTGCTAAAAATATTTGTTGAATTAATTTGTGTTTTATATATCTTATAATACTGGTGTTACGGGGATCCAGCAAGATTGCTGTGGAGTGAGGAGGGAACCCTGATGCGGCACAGGAGAGGAGCCTCCTTCCCCTGAGAAGGGAGTGGTGGGGACGTGCCGGGTGTGGCATGTGGCGGGACTGAAGCTCCAGCCAGCGCGATGGATTTGTGGACCCCTGGGTAAAGGGCAGCGTGCAACAAGTAGGACTCCAGAAAGACCCCTGAACACAGACAGCAACTGGGAACTGCTAAAACTGCCTGGATGGTCATGCTGCAGCTGGCTGTTTTCCCCAAAGACCAGTGTTTTAAATGGCAGAAGGAGTTCCAGGCATGGCTTTAAACTTATCTAGCAAAGGGTTGTGGGGTTATTTGTCTTTGGGTATTTTAGAGGGTACGGGCTCTGAGGCAGAAGCCTGTCATTCTTCCAAAATTGTGTAACATTTGAATAAACGACCTCTTTCCTTTCTCACCAAACCTCTGCCTCCAGGGCTGCCTATTGGGCAGCCCGCAGTAGAAGGCCACTTCTTGTTCAGTACCATTGGCATAGTACTATATACACAATTACATGCTGCTTTTTCTATCTATCACCATGAACGTGTCTATAAACGTTCTTTGAAAATATGACTGTTAAGTGACTACATAAAATTCCATTGTGTGTCAGTAAACAAATTAGAATTAACTGTAATAAAATACATTATGCTGGTCCCAGGATAAAAATATAAATAGTACATTTCCCAGATTTATTTCATTGTACTATATTGATAAATATCATCAAAGGCATTTTCTCTTAAGATATACACATCCTTTGCCTTGGCCAGTGCGGTTCGGTTGGTCGGAACTTTGTCTCGTAACTGAAAGGTTACAGGTGACATTTCTGGTCAGGGCACATGCCTAGGTTGTGGGTTTGATCCCCACTCTGGACCTGGGCATGTGGGCCCCCCGTCTGGACACATGCAATCCCCAGTGGGTGCATACAGGAGGCAACCAATCGACGCTTCTCTCACATTGATGTTTCTTTCTCTCTTCCTCTCTCTGTAAAAGAAATGAAATAGATGTTCTCAAGTGAGGATTTAAAAAAGAAGAGAGAGATTTACACATCCATCTCAAAAACCAAACAAGAAAACAGTGGTCTACTGAAAAGCAAGTTCCTAATTCTTGAAGACTCCATTGTATCTTCCATGAAATTTATACAGAATTAGTTTTTATTGGCGTGTATAGTTACACATAATTTTATAATTTAATTGATTAAATTTTCATTCATTAAATTATAATTGTATAGAATTATAGGATAAAATAATACATTTTACCATATAATTTATTTTATTTTATATATATTTTACATTACCTTTTAGTCCTTTTATGCCCCCTCCCCCCCAGCAATTGCCACACTGTCATCCACATATATGTCCTTTTTCCATTTTGTTCAATCCCTCCATTTTTCCTGTAAAAGAAGAGAGTGCAATAAAATATCTAAACACAAGATAAACAAAATCAACACTTTCCTGAATAAAAAAAAATAGTAAATTATGCTCTTTCATACTGAGCATATCATTTGAAACTTATAATAACATTATTACACTGGCGTGACAGGCATTAATCCGTTTTTGGAAATGAAATACAGAGATCCGAAAAGTTAAGTGACTTCCACAAAGTCACATTGATAATTCTTCTGACAACAGATTCAATCAATGAATGTGCTACATCTCGTAGTCTGCCAGGTATAGTTCTGTAATAAACAGAAAACATCTGCAATGGTTTTACATAAGAAATGTAAGACATTTCTTGACTCCATACAACCAGAACCCGTATATCAATATAAAGACAGATTATGGTGTTGCTGTGATTCTTATTTTTACCAGGTTTGCCTGTCTGACACACAGACATATTGAAATCCTAGGAGGAATACCTGTAATACCTCAATACCAGATTTTGAGGAGTGTTATAGGTTCTTGTTTTGCAGAACTGGAGAAAGAGTTTAAGAGAACTGCTAAATCTTATTCTAAATCCCAGAGTAAGGAACCACTAGCTGGACAGCTAGACAATGGGAAGCAACACTGCAAAATGGTTCTCTAGCTCAGGAGATTGAAGACCCACCATAGAGAGCTTTAAAAGGCAGTTTGACCCAGTTAGATCCTTTTGAGTTTGGGTGTTGAATGTGCATTTTAACAAAATTCTTAAGGTGGATTTAATTCAAATACCATTAGAAACAAGTCTCTGCAGATATTTTCTTAATGTAAGCTGTTTGACAAAACAGTGAAAAAATTTCAGAGTCCAAATATTGCACCACAAATGTTAACTGTCATACAATTGTGTTATTTTAAACATGAACACCTCTGCCTAGAAGTTGTCTATCACTCACTCCAAGGAGAACATTCGCTATTAGATAGAAGTAAGCATCAACTTAGAATTCAGACATCAGCTTCTGACAAGCTGTGTGACCTTGATACCTTCAATATACTGGAGAGAAAATCTACCTGGACCATTCTACACAATGGTTACAGCAATGAAATGGGATAATAGAAGCAAGAGAGCACTGAAAACAAATTCCCACAATGAAAGGGTATTGTATTAGTTCTCAAACTCTGCTTTGTAGTAGAACCTGGAAAATCTTTCAAAATTTCTGCCTAGACACTAATAATTTTTTAAAACTCCCCGGGTGATTTCAATGTGCAGCCATGTTCAAGAATAGTGGAGTTACCACTTCTTGAATTTTTACCCTCATTAAATGGCTCAATCTCATTAGAATGTACCAAGCATTTATAAATCACTGCTGCAAAATCAGTTCTGTGGGATCAGCTCCATTTTCACCATAAATCAACAATGTTTTATCATGGGCAGAGCTGTCAAATGGTTGTTTTCTGACAGTCTTTCAACATAGATTCCTTTAGGTACTTAACTGGCTTGGATCAAGGAAATTGGCACCCACGTCAGGGGAGTCTCAGGGAAACAGCTGCCATACTGTACCTTGCCACAGGGGAAAAGATCAACCCTTCATTTCTGGGAATGCTTAGTCACAAACCACGCGTCATCAGCCTCACCAACTGCTTAGTTCCATTTCCCTTCAGGTGAGACTGAGTCACGTTGTAGAGTGATGACAGCAATAGAAGATGGTGGAAAGAAGAAACGTGTTACCAAGGTGGGTATAAGCATAGCTTATCTCACTTAATTTATTCAACACACATGCCTCTGGGTACAGTTAGTTCAGAAAACCATTAAATTATTCAGGCGCCAGTCTAGATAAGGTCTTTTACCTCATAAAATATTAATTTAGGTTTAAAGGAGGCAATGGTTTGTTTCTGATAGAGATCAGCACCTATCCCCAACTCTATCTTGAAATTAAAGAGAAGCATGGTACAACTGAGGAGCGCGTTGAACCAAAATGACCTGGCAGAGACTTTATTTATCATTCTCAGCCTTGTGATAATGTCAAAGACATTTGGACCTGCAACATGGCTCCAATCTCCTTCAGATTTATCAGAGCATCAATCTTACAACTCACTCCCTTCACTCTCTGGTGGCTTGAAATCATCTCCAAGCGCAATCCGCCATTTCCACCTCCGTTAATCCTCATTGCAACATCACAAAATGGCAACTTTCTTTTCCATACTTTCTTAACATGTAATTCTATGGTAAGAGTGTGAAGAGCTATATTTGAGAGTAGCTTTAATCTAGCTACATAACTGTTAGTAGTTAACATATTCCTCCCGAGTCTCATTTTCCTCATCTACAACATAGGGCTAGTAATTCTGAATCACTAATGTGTGGGGAGTTTTCAGTGTCATGTTAAAGCAAAGAAGACACTTTCTAAATTATAGAACTGTTACGAGTAAGATTATTATTATCCAGAAAACCCTAAAGAGGCCCCAATGTGTCTGGATGGGAAACAGAATGTCTCCTTATATGTGGAACTCTGTAGCCCTGTTTTGTGCAAAGACAGAGTAGCATGGTGTCACATACCACTGGGGACTAAAAAGAGGTTCCACAGAAAGTACCCTCGCAGTGTGACACATCCCTAACTGATCGGGTCATGATGGGTAGTCACACACACTCCAGGCATCGAACTTTGTCAGGAAAAGGGGTATCTCTGCCTTCAGCAAGCCCTGCCCAGGGCTTTGCTGCAGGTTAACACGCCTTTGGATAAGTGTAACTGCTCTCAGAGAAGCACATGATCTTGTTAACCATCCTGTAATCCAATTTCTACCATGCTTTCCATCACCTTCCTGTAATCTTCCTTATATTTCTCCCTAATTTAATTTGATTTTTCCCCTAAAGTTTTATTGATTGATTGGAGAGAAGGAGAAGAAGGGGAGAGAGAGAAACACCAATTTGTTATTCTACCTATCTCTGCTACCTATCTATTCTACCTATCTATTAGTTGATTCTTATATGTGCCCTGGTTGGGGTTTGAACTACAACCTTGGCAGATCAGGATAATGTTCTAACTAACTAAGCTGCCTGGCCAGGGCTCTTCCTTAATGTTTGTTTTTTTAATTGTTCAAGAACAGCTGTCTCCATTTCCCCCCACGAATCACCCCCATCCCACCCATCCCCACCTCCAACCCTAATCCTGCCCCCTTTGGTTTGTCCATGTGTCCTTTATATATGCTCTTTGTCTTGACCCTTCCTTTTTTCCCCCTTATCCCCTCCCTTCTGGCTACTGTCAGTTTTTTCTTTATTTCAAAGTCTCTGGTTATATTTTGTGGCTCTTTCTTAATTTTAAATGCATAAAAGAAAACTGAAAAACTGTCATTCTCCAGAGCATTTGAAGTTTTGCTTCCCAGCAATTATCATAAGTTTGGACTCAAATAAATTCATAAAAATCCTCTACAGATTTGGATATTTCTTATGTCAACATTTACTTGACAGAGTTGGCAGAATTCAAAGAAGCCCACTCAGGATCACCCTATGAACCTGGACTTGGTGTGAGGTACCAGAAATGGCCCATTGTGCCCCGCCTTGCATTAGGTGAATTTAGGCAACTTTTCTCTCAGAATCCCAGAACTTCTTCTTTTAAGTAGTAAATTCTGACTTAATCTGGGCTATTTTTAGAAAATATTTGAATCGGATAAGGGTTGAGATAATCCACGAAGAGGAGAAAAATAGGTGGTTGCTTTTCATTTCAGCTTTTTAATTGGATTACTTACTGAGAGTGTTGTGGGAGGCTCAGTTCTTGCCAAATCAGTAAAGAGTTACAGATCAGCAAGGCTATTAGTATGTAAGCAAAGTTTATCAGTGATACGTATGTTCTCTTGGAAGAGAACTGGCCTAGCCGAGGTGGGTGAGGAAGGCATGGGACCTCAGTCTCTTGGTCCTGAGGACTAATATAATTTGTGGGGCGGGGTAAGGGAATTGCATATCAATTTGGTGGGAGAAAGTGCGTCATAGTCTTCTAAGGGAGCACATGACCTCCTAAGCCTAAGTATAGGTAGAGGTCTGTTAACTCAGATTTTTATCTTGCTCCAGACCACCTCTTGTTATCCTGTTAAAAATATATATGTGGCCTGAGGCAATTGATCAGTTATTTATGAGCTTTTTCTGAAAGTACTATAGACCCTCTCTCATCCCTCCTCCTTCTCCTAAACTTCTACCTAACAAGAGTATGAAAAACAAACAAACAAAATACTTTGCTGGTTAAATGAGAGACTGAACTTTCTTTAGTTAAAAAAAAAAAGACCCTTGCTTCCCCACCCAGAACAGTTAAGGGGCAACAATAGCTGATCAGATCCCAGAATCTGGAGGTGATGAAGATGCATGCAGCAAGACTTTCAGTGAGGTAGCGCAACCAGCCCTGGAGAAGCCTGCCAGAGCCCCAGGAAGAAGGACGCATGGATTCATCCTGAAAGAGAGGTCTGTGTCCTGGAAAGTGCGGTGGCTCCTGTGGCATCTGAGAAGCTCTCCTGGTCCCTGTATAACTAAGAATCGTTGTGAGGTTGCCTGAAGGAAAAATCAGGGGTGTCCAACCTTTTGGCATCTCTGGGCCACACTTGAAGAAGAAGAGTTGTCTTGGGCCACACATTAAATACACTGTGACATATAATCACAAAAATATCTCATGATGTTTTAAGTAAATTTACAAGTGTGTGTTGGGCAACATTCACAACCATCCTGGGCTGCGTGTGGCCCCCCGGCCACAGGTTAGACACCCTCGAAAGGTGTGGAGTGGTCCTAGAAGTATAACCACTGCATCTGGCTCCTCTAGAGACACACATGTAAAAGCTGGTTTTCCCTACAAGTTTGTTCAGATTCTACAGATCTCAAAGGAAAAACTAAAATGAACAAGGGAAATCATGCCTCCGAGGCTAACACAGTGTGGGTATGAATGGGACAATGCACCATTCATACTCAGGTGGCAGAGATGAGGCTCCTTTGATACTTCTAAAAAATCTTTTGCAAACACTATTAGAAAAAGCCAGCAATAAGGTTATGCTGAATAAATGGAGAGTGTATCTAATTGGCCTTTGGGAGCTTCAAAAAGAGGATTTAGATAAATGGATTAATCTATGATGTCATTTAGGTGTCAACCCAACTCTTTGAGGTATTAAAAATGGCTGTTCTTGTTTTAAAAGGGAGAAGTCATTTGGAACTTGACTTGTCAAAGACGTATAATTGTAAATGCCTCCAAAACAAAATTTCGATACAACCAATCCTTTATAAACTGGTGCATTTTTCTCATGGCTAAAAGGTCTTTGTTTGTGTCTCTCTGGGTATGTTTTATCTATATCTCCTGTAAATGTGAGACAGTTTGCTACCTCCAGATGATATTGTTAAAATTAATTTAAAGGTAAGCATTAGTAAAGATTGTGCATTCTAAAATTCTCAGAAATAAAGAAACTAACTCAAATATGTATCAGGTTCATATGATCTAAGGTTAATTCTTAGTAAGTATAATCTAGTTTATATTTGTGGATTTAAATAAAAGCAGACATGTCTTTATTTTATTTGGGTTTACAACAAAATCATTAAGTACTCAGCATAGGTTTACTTACTTTGGGCTTGTGAAATGTATTTGTCAGTAAAAGAACTTATGTTTATAAAAGGTTATAAAATGTCTTCATAGATCTTTCAAGTTAAAGAATGCTAATTGCTTGCTACTTAAGTTTCATTGACAATTGAAATTTTAAGGTTTAAAATTTTAATATAACTAGGAATGACTTGTGGTGTCCCAGAAGGGCCCCTGGAACACCTGAAAAGATTTGTCTTTTGTACTTTTTTTTGCATGAGAAGCGTTGTGCAATGAGTGATGAAAAACTTCTAGGGAATATTGCATGGTAAACAATGGTAGTGAATCAAACAAGTAGCCAGGGCTATGGGACACCCAAGACAGCCACTTGGTTCTTTCAGCCACCCTGACAAACCCCATTTTTTTTTTCCAATTTTTACATTCCTTCATAAATCATAGTGTATTTAAGCTGGACTTAGGTTAGATAAAGAAATTTATAAGCTGTTATTTTTGAAAGGAGACATCTTACACTATTGCCAAGGTTTGATAAAGTCACTTCAAGAAAATGCCAAATTGATAACTGCTCTCTTTCACACCAAGCTCGTAAGACACAAAGACTTTATAGATCACTGACTGCCACTGATTTTGTTTATGGGAAATGACATCAAATAAAAGACACTCTTCAATCTTGTTGGAAGGGACCTTATCTGGTACCTAACTATGAATGCACACCCACCTGTCTCTGACACTTGCCTCCACCTAAAACAGACGTAAAAGTCTCCCATACTATAGGAGACTTAGGATCCGTAGGGGGAGAAGCCACTGACATCAGAGGCAGGCAGCTATCCCAAGACATCAACAAGGCCTGTGCACCTACGAGTTGTTGAACTTAGAAAGCAATTGTTTTACCGCCTTTCTCTGTCTGCTAGTGATATTAGTCATAATAATAGTTACACTTTTTTTCTATATAATCCTGTTAGCAGTGGAAAAATGGCACCAGGCACTGGCAATCAGTTAGGCCAGACTTCGGTTCAGCAACCTCAGTACTTGAGTTTGGCTTGAAAAAACTCAGAGACAAGAAACTCAAACTATAAGGGAAAGTTCATTAAGAAAGTTACAGAGGTAGTAGAAGGGCCCATGGAGCTTAGGATAGAGGGAGAGAGGCACGTGCATTGAGGGACAAAGGAGGGAGGAGAGGCGTAGATGCGCTCTGGAAAAGATAGAGCATGCTCTGGGTTCTCTGTCCTGGGGCCTATCTGGGGCTTCAGAGTATCTCAAGAGAATGTTCATCAGTCTTCCAGGTTTGCTCCTTTGGGGTCTCCACTGATTGGTTGGGACCAGGGGATCATTAGCGGCCCTGACATCAGCCATGGTATCACTCAGTCTGATTTTGCTGCTTCTCAGTGTCTGGAGCTGAAACACAGCTGAAGCCTAGATGTCATCTTCCAGGAGTTAATGCTTAAGGGAATGGTCATTCAAGGGCTGATAGTTGTGACCATTACTAGGCACCCAAGCCTCTCTGCCCTGGTAACCCTCTATACCTGGCCTTTCATTCCTACTACTAGAAGAAGTCCAACTACTTCTAATACTGAACATGTGTAAGATAACTTTTGGTAATCTTTTAATAGCTTATGTAAATGTTATATTAGATGCAAAATACAGAAAATGTGACAGATGGCAAAACTTGGATCATGATAGTTCACAGAATAGAAATGATTGCGAGGGTTTTCTGCAGTGAAGACCAAAAGATGTGACTGCCTTCCACTTACCCTTGCTTTCCCTTTTTGACAAAATTTGGCCTCAACTTGTTATAGAAAGATCTGATCAAATCATTGGGGAGGAGTATGGAGGAGCAGCAGGAGGAGGTTGCCTGAGGCAATGGTAAGCAGTCTAGGACAGGACTGGCTGAGAAATCGAATGTTCCAGAGTGCATGGAATTATGGGATATAAGATTTGAAATAAAAGAAGGGCTCTCAGGCTCTGGGGCTCTGGGGCAGGGGTGTCAAACTCATTTTCACTGGGGGCCACGTCAGCTCTGAGGTTGCCTTCAAAGGGCCAAATGTAATTTTAGGACTGTATAAATGTAACTACTCCTTACCTAGGGGCAAGAAGCTCGGTACTGCCGCCAGGTAGAAACAAGGTGCGGGGCAGGATAAAACAAGGTGGAGGGCCGGATTCAGTTCTCAGGCCTTGCGTTTGCCACCTGTGGTTTTGGGCTGGCTCATTGGCTCTCTCTTCTTCCTCAAGGATGCCTGGATGATGGTACTGCAGCTGCCTGCATTTCCCAACGGAGGGTATCTTGGATGAGAAGAAACTCCAGGTGCAGCCTAGGCCAGGGCTCGCCTGGCAAAGGGTGACAGGGTTATCCTTCTTTGGGTGTTCTAGATGGAACTAGTTCTGAGGAAAAAACCTGCTACTCTTCCCAAATTGTGTGGCTTTTGTATCTTATGTTGTTTTAATTTGTAAACGAACCCTATAGAAATAAGATAATTAAAACTAAGAAGGGGAATGGTAGGAGAACTCAGGTGTGAAAGTTTAGCCTTAATTGATAGGCTTAAGTGATTAAAGCTGTAAATAAAGAGTTAAAGAGTTTATCGGTAATTGACAGGCTTAAGTGCCTAACGTTTGTGGAAAGCTGTTATTCCAAAATTGTGAAGCCTTCGAATAAGGACTCCTTCCCTCTGAGTTTGACATCCCTGGCCATCAGCGGGCAGCAGGGCCCCACTTGTTGTTCAATAGCAAACTCTTATCCATGGCTATGTCGTTGTCCCACCCCCGGTGGTCCACCGCTTCAACAAGGTGACGTTGATAATGAGATTCCTGGGAATAAGCCTTCCTAGCACTGAGAGACCTCACTATCTGACCAAAATTGGTTATCAATGCATCCTTCTGATTGATTTATGGCTGAAAGTAGGAATTGTGAATCAAAAATCGGTTCTACAGAAATTAATGTTACAGGGTGATGTGATCACAAATTCCTAACTGGCCAGGTCATGGTGGGTAGGCATATGACTTTTGTTAGTAAAAGGTTTTATCTTTGCCTTAAGCAAGCCCTGTCCATTGTTTTTGAGCATGTTGGTTAACACACCTTTGAAATAAATGTAACCAACCTCAAGAGAGCACATAAACTTATTAACTATCCTATAATCCAATCCCTGCCTGGCTGTCTCTCACCTTCATGTCATCTTCCTTGTGGTCCCCCCTTCATTTAAAATACGTAAAAGAAACTGCAAAACTGTCATCCTCCAGAGCATTGGAGGTCTTGCTTCTTGGCCGTCATCACAGTTTTTGCTCACATAAAGTTGTATAAAAATTCTCTACAGGTTGGACATTTCTTGCATTGACACTACAAGAGC
Organism: Micronycteris hirsuta; assembly: GCA_004026765.1. Lineage (NCBI taxonomy): Eukaryota > Metazoa > Chordata > Mammalia > Chiroptera > Phyllostomidae > Micronycteris > Micronycteris hirsuta. The sequence goes on along the minus strand of PVJI01010748.1, from coordinate 6,543 downwards.
ATTGATTACCATCAGAATATTTGCAGTTTATTCTCATTATTGCTATTAGTAATATAAGTTCCCTGAAATACTGTTTTCTCATCTGAAAATAGGCTTGAGAGGAATATGACGTCGATGTCCCCATGATCTGCTGACTGATGAGTGGTAATGGGTCTATGCTCATTGGGTCACACTCTGCCTCTGTTCGTATCTGCCTACAAGAAAAGAACATGCACTCTGCTCTCCCAAGCATCTGCCTCTTTCCATCTCATCTGTTATTCCCGCATCTTATTTCCTTATTTCTTTAGAAGAATTGAAATAAGTAAATGATATCACAGCTTTTCTTGTGGTGGTTATTCTCAGAAAAGAAAGAGAAAAGTGAACATCAATGGACTGGAGGCAATGCAGGCAAGGTACAGAACTGTCTCCCAAAGATGCCAAATGGGAACGTTTTCATCTCCTTACACACCCACGGCCAGGGTAGAGTGGGAAATAAGAAAAACAAAAACAAAACAAAAGATGAAACACAAGAAATAACAACATTTAGAAAATACATATACACACAGATGGCTGTTGGGTGGTTCCCAGCCACCCTGGTGTAAAACTATATCAAATAATTAAGTTGACAGATGCAGTGGAAGAATCACCCAGAGCCAACTTAGGATGGCTTTCTGAATTCTAAGATAAAGCATCCTGGAACCTTGAGTGAAAGGATGTGAATCCTTCCTTCCTTCCTTCCTTCCTTCCTTCCTTCCTTCCTTCCTTCCTCCTTTCCTTCCTTCCTTCCTTCCTTCCTTCCCTCCCTCCCTTCTTTCCTTCCTTCCTTCCTTCCTTCCTTCCTTCCTTCCTTCCTTCCTTCCTTCCTTCTTCTTTCCTTTTTGAGGATGCCTTAAATTAATCAACTCCTACATTTCCCCCTTTCTCTCTTGGTTTGCTGGACTGCTTTGGGAATACCAATCTTCCTCTGGGTTTTAAGTACAGAGGTGAAACTTTCGTAATAATTTTAGAGAATGACATAGCTAGGGAGACCTATGAAATGTTTAGAAAATGAAATTAATTTTCAAAAAAGCTGGCTCTTTTCCTCTGCCTTAGTTCTTCCTTTTATTATTTTCATTTGTCTCTATAACTGGCAAGCTTTGTACTGACCAAAAGTGCGAATCGTGGGTGAAAAGGGGGTTCTTCAGAAACTGGAGGCAACCTCTTAGTCGTTCTTCAAGACCTAACTTGGGTCTAACTTTTATGAGACACTTTCACTTTCCCTCTCAGCTGAAAGCTACTCATAACTTTGTAATTCCATGGCTTTTGCATATGTTTTCTTTTATAGAAATTATATTAAGACATTTAATATTTTATTGGTAATCTTTTCCTATAACTAGACCTGAGGGCAAGGACTATCTGATTCATCTTGTTTTCCCCATAGCAAGTAACGCAGTTCTTAATACATTAGGGGCAGACAATATACAGTAATAAAATAAACAAACGAGTAGATGAGTCAGTTGGCCCCTTCCCTTTTCTTCCAGACTCTACAGGTGTAACTACTGCTTTCTTGAGCACTTTAAGGACCTGCCACTGCCACGTACTATTCTTGTGGCTTGCCCCGTGTGAATTTGCCGGGCCTTTGTCATGTAGGTCATCTCATTTTTTGGCTGGAGAGTGATCAGAAGTAGGTGTTGGAAGTCAGCGCCACCACTGAGTCACAGTGCCTCTGGGCGCTGTGGTTTCACCCTCTGCGATAGGTCTCTCTGCAGCATTCTTGCAAAATGAGTTTTCTCATTAGCGTTCCCTTATAAGGTGCGAGAGGGGGTTGTTGGTCAGCACTGGGGGCCACAGGTGGGGAAACAGTGGCCAAGGGACTTTGCCTAAGGCCACTGAGTGGGCTGAATCCTTACAGTTAACACCTGGTAAGCATGTCGTGACTCAGTGCCCTATTCTCTACCCCAGGTTTCTTCACCCATCAGCTGTCTTCATTCTGCCAGGCCTAGACTTTGAGAAGATGAAACAGATTGATGTGATTCTATGACTGAGCTACTGGCTACATTCTGCATTGGTGCAGGAATGCACAGTCTTAAGTGACTCTATCTTTAAATGACTGGGAGAGGACAGGATGCTTTACTGAGTGCCCTTTAAAACGAGGGCCCTTTAGGGGGGCTAGTTGTCAGGAAAATGTGTTACAAGGCCTAAGAATTTACAGAATGATTGAGAGACTGAATAATAACCGAATGGTAGTAACACTCACATGTATTATCTCTTTTTAACTACTGAAAAGACTTGTATTTCACTGTACACAACCTTTAATATGTAATTAAGATATTTATTTAGGATAAAATTGATAAATTGTTCTGTGTTAAAAATTGGAAAACATGGAAAGAAAAACAAAAAGTAAGTTTACTTATAATCCCACCATTTAGAAATAACTACCGTTGGTTTGAGGTATTTCTTCTTCATATATTTTAAATACAGTTTCTCTTACCTTAAGAAAAGAATAATTATAATCTTTATTTAAGGGGCAAGGGACTCTAAGGTGGGGAGACTGTAAGGTGCCTGGAAGAAGAACTTAATGGTCAGTTCAGTCATCTGACCATTTCCTATGTGATCTTGGCTACATCTTAAAATTTCTCCTGATCCTTAATTTCCCTCCCCTCCCAAAGGAGGTAAGAGAATTCAGAGTCAATGTCAATGCTAGCTCAAAGCCCTGAGATAAAGATTGATCTTTTAATTCCAAGTAATTGTGTGATGAAAAGTTTATGTATGTTTAACTGGTAAAAACACCAGCTAAATAAACCTTTAACTTCAGACAAACTGCCAGGATTTGTATAAATTAAGGGACTGACTTATGAGTTAATTATTTACCTGATCCATAGCCTTCCTCACTTGGCACAGATTTTTTTTACAGATTTTGTTTATTTATTTTTAGAGAGAGGAGGGAAAGGAGGGAGAAAGGGAGAGAAACACCAGTGAGTCTTATACGTGCCTCCGCCAGGACCAAGCACACAACCCAGGCATGGGTCCTGACCGGAATCGAACCCATGACCCTTTGCTTCGTAGGACCAACCAAGTCACACTGGTCAGGGCATTTGGCCCAATATTTTTAGGTCTAAAAAGGGAAGGGAATTTGGTAGCTCAAAACATAATGAGACGAGGGATTGGCTACCATTTAGATTCTGGGAATAGCCAAAGAGTGAATCAAGCCATCAACCAGTCCTATTCTAGCAGAAGAAAGATAGTTTTCTGTCTTCAAATAATCTCACATCTTATGATTTGAACATACATATTCTGTGGACCTCACACCCTCTTCTCTGATGCCCAGACATCACGGCAAAGGAATTCCACGTGAACTAGGCGGAGATGGAAGGAGACAGGCAGACGCCCCGTCTCGGTCAGAGGAATGGCACCCGTCTGCAGCACCGGCACAGTTAGACTGAGGACGTGGCCGGGGTACGGAAGAAAAAGATTCAGGGTTTTCATTTTTGCATTGCTGGTCTGTGGTCTCTTGAAATTGTTTTTACCATATTTCCACTTTAGCTAGAAGTTGTTTTCTATTTAGGAAGGAACTTCGACCTGGGGACCAGAGAGACCAGGGTAAGATGCAGAAGAAAAGCGTCAGGACTGGAGTTTGGGTTTCGTCCTGGGCTCTGCGCTCTGGGCTGTATAACCAAGTTTAAGGTGAAAAACAACAGGCTCTCAGGGCAGCAGTTCCATTCAGGAATAAAGATGGGGCGTTACCTAAAACATTCCATGTATTATATTGTGGATTGGCAGCAAAAGTAGAGAAGTTTTTAGGTATATAATTTACAAAAATACACAAACATTGTTTAAACTAAACTGTGTTGAGTAATGGTGATAACGATGATACGGATGATCATAATTACTGCTGAGTGTGTTTTGTATGCCATTTGGCAAGCATTCGTCTCTTGACAACTCCGTAAGATAGGTATTATTTATTTCATTGCACAGATGAGAAGATAATGTTTATACTGAAGGTAACTCTTTCAAGATCACCCAGCTAGCAACTGTACCAGAAACTTGGATTTTCACAGCCTGCAAATTTTTGTCTTAATCCTCACCATGTTTTTTTTAAACTGATTTTAGAGAAAGGGGAAGAGAGAGAGAGAGGGATAAACATCGATGTGAGAAACATCGATTGGTTTCTCTTGCACGTGTGTGCCAACTGGGGATCGAACTTGCAAACTTTTCGTGTCTGTGATGACGCTCCAGCCAACTGTGCTATTCCATTTTGGCCAAGAGCCTTGGATTTGGTCCATTATCACTGCTGCAGCCCCTGAGTAAAGAATGCAGGATGCAAAGGTTGGGTTCTCTGGAGACTCCTGCCCCTAAAATGTCAGAACTAATGATTTAAAAAAAGTCCTCACAAGCAAATGCAACTTCATTAGGTGGTAGAGCTGGATGGCATTTTGCAGCAAAGGCTGTCACCTGAAGGGAAGGATCAGCCCTCATGAATTGCTAATTATTTCCTAAGGTGCCCTCTGAGGGAAGAAAGACAGATAGATGGGTGGGGTCTCCGGCTGGTGGAGAAGGCTGCAGTGTGGCCTGGGATAGATGCAGTGCAGAACACTGATAGCTATTTCCTTTATCTACCAGGGCAGATCACAGCTCACTTACCTTCCTTCAGCTCCAAAAAGTACTTCTTTTTTTATTTAGAAAAGAGATTATCTTTAGACTCCTGTAGCATCGATATCCTGCCACCCTTGATTAAAAGCAGGATGAAGATAAAATGACTTCTCTATCCCTCATGGCCCTGGGAGCCAGCACCTCCCAGGGAAATGGCCCTATCCCAGCGGCAGCCCGGCTCTCCGCGTTTGAAGTTGCCTCTAATCCTGTGTGCTCTCAGAGCCCCAGTGAGATCTGTGCTCGCTGCGGCAGGCTGGCCCAGTGAAGCCGCCCATGCTAAGACCATGGCCGGCTTCCCAGGCGAACAACCGCGACAGTCAATTACATCAACCCAATTAGCAGCAGCACCCACCTTGAGCAAGCAAGGCTCACCTGCTGTCTTACCCCTGTCTGGAGAAGGGCCCTGGGGCCTTGGTAGGGAAGCTGGTGAACTGAGAGGCTAAATGTTTAGCAGTGACCTCCTCTCAGAACCCTCTTGTCTTGGAGATCAGTGAAGGCACTGGAAAAAGACCAATCTCTTACACTATAGTCTGCCAAGCAGCCTGCAGATTATAATGGTTTTCAAATGATTCCACCAGGAAGGAACACAGTCTTCCCTCAGCACCTATTGAATGATCAGAGGTGGAGCTTTATCAGATTTTGCCCTCAGTAATGAGGCTGTGTTTGCCCGGACGCTCACACAACACTGACTGGGGACAGGGCCCACTCTGTGGCGGGTGGGAGGTAGGTAAGGGATGAAGCCAATGCTTTCTTTGGCTCCACACGCCTGCTTTCCATCTCTGCAGAGAATCAGAAGTCTGGCTTCAAAGGCAACATCTCACCACCCATTAGCTGCTTACCTTGAGCATGTTGCTTAAACTCTCTGAGCTTTGGTTTTATTTCTTAAAAATGTGGTTATATAAACTACAGGGATTGGAAGCAAGCCAACGACTGCCAGAAAAGGTGGGTTGGGAGGGAGTGGCCGTCAAGGGCAGTGTGTGGGTGACGGGGTAGCTGTGTGTCATGGTTGCAACGGCGACCGCAGGACTCCGTGCAGGTGTCAAAACTAACATAACTGTACACTGAAAAGGGTGTGTACATTGAAAAAATAAGTATTTGTTAAAATGTGATTTAAATAACTTTTTGAAGGCTAATCATAAGGTAAATGTGATAAAAGTTTTGAAAGTACCTAGCACAATGAATATAAATATTTCATATATATTCTAAGTACACATCGGGTTTTTTTTTCCCTTTTCTTTCCCAGCTTATGTTTCTCATCCATAGAATAGGAAATAAAATATTACTTCTTAAAAGCATAAAAAGTCTTACCATCTTTCTAAACATGGTGCAATGATAATATTGTATTATGACTGTAAAACCTTGATTAGCAGTCAGGATGTAGCCATCCCTCCATTTATTCATTCGTTTGCATTTTGAACCCCTTTGTTGTATGCGATCCTGTGGTAGGCCCTGCTGGGCAAACATAACAGAGCCAGTTTCTCCACTAATGGAGCTCATAGCCTAGGGAGGGAAAGAGATGAAAATGTGCTACCTGTTTGAAGTTCCAGTGGCTATAGAAATGTTCTAAGGGACAGCTAATGTAGCTTTTTATCTAAGTATTTTCTGGAATGAGATTTGGAAAGCAAGTAGGACATGAGCCCAAGGAGTAGCAGGGAAGGAGGAAGGAGACTGCAAGCTGAGGAAACTATATATGGAAAGCTCTGGAAGCAAGGGAGACCAAGGCTCATTCAGGAACAGAGCCTTTTTTATCTGGTTGGGGTTGGAGATGGCTCATTTTGAAGATTCTCGCCTTCAACAGGGGGCTGGAGCCAGTGACCATTACGGAGTCTTCTATCCTCATGCGCACATGATTCTGGGAGCAACCTGGGCCCTGTCCTTGTGCCCACTCCAAGGCCACTGGGCCTTGGTGCTTTTCTTCTCCTTCAGTATCTGCAT
>PVJI01010747.1:0-59085 GCA_004026765.1 Micronycteris hirsuta | reverse complement strand
GAAGAGAGGTCTTAGGCAGGACAAGAGGAGGAAATAACAAAGATGTAGATGGAAACTTAAACATGTGGAATGGGTATTTACATTTTATTGGTTTCAGTGATGATTGCACAAATGTATACCTATTTCTAAACATATTGTTAATTTTAATGTTATACAGATTATGTTAAGTCAATTATATATTAGTAAAGCTATTATAAAAAAAAAAAAAGATAATTTCACTAATAATACCAGAAAGATTGTGCTTACTATTCCACATTAGCCTTTATATTCACTGTTCAAGAGCTTGCAGTGTTAGGATATCAAAGCAAACCTCTAGAGTAGAAGAGATATGCAGAACAGCAGTGTATAAATAATTTAATATTATGCAAATGACCAATCAGCCCTTAACTCTTCCTATTCATTTCATTTTTCAGTAAAAGTTTTGTCTTGGCCCGGCTGGTGTAGCTCAGTGGATTGAGCGCGGGCTGGGAACCAGAGGGTCCCCGGTTCGATTCCCAGTTGGGGCACATGCCTGGGTTGCAGGCCAGGTCCCCGGTGGGGGCCATGTGAGAGGCAACCATACATTGTTCTTTCTCCCTCCCTTCTCCCCTCTCTAAAAATAAATAAATAAAATCTTAAAAAAAAAAAAAGTTTTGTCTTGGGAGCCAGCAACCCTTTCTGCCAAGGAAATTTGAGAAAATATATTCAGTGTAATGATGAACGAATCTCTAAAATTTAAGGTTGTGATTTAAGCCTTTGATCTTGTCAGTATTAGAGGTATATTTAATACCTTTCTCCCCAGTAAAATGAAAATTTTACTTCTTCTAGTCATAAAATTAATGAAGGATCATTATCCAAAAAAGAAAAAAATAATAATACATGAAACAAAAATAAATTTGGTATGTAATTTTTTAGATTATTTTCTTCAGCAAAAATGGGATCAGATCATACAAATCATATTTTAAGCAGTGTTTTCACCTAGTGCCGATACACTGTGGATACTTACAGTAATTTATGTGTGGTTCAGTACTCTGTTGGATCTGGGACCTGCCTTGCTTGGAACCCTTCTCTCAGACATCCCCATCCTGCAGGTATTTAACCAGTTATCTGATGACAGGTTATAAAAAGCTATTCATTTCCTTGGGATACTTTGTCTAACTACAATCAACTCAAGTTAGTAATCATTTATATACATATAAATATAGTAATCATGTTATATATATATATATATATAACAGCAGTTTCTCTTATTAGATAATGATCTACTGATCAGAAGCGTGACCAACTAAAAAGTGGATAACGGGGCAATGTAGTATTTCTACAGCTTATAGACATTTAATTTTAAATATTTCCATGCCTTGGCTTCTTGTATTTTTTCTTGTGCCTGATCCCATGCACTTTTTACTGTTCAGTCTGCACAATCCTCTAGGACGGGGCTTAGCAAACATTCTGTAAGGGTCCAGATAGGAAATATTTAAGGCTTTGCCAGCCATCGATGCCAAAACGATTCAGTTCTGCCATTGTAGAACAAAGGCAGCCAGAGACAATACAGAACTAATGTGCAACTGTGTTACAGCAAAACTTTATTTGGAAAAACAAGTGGTGGGCAAGATTTGGCCTGCAGGCTGTAGTTTGCTGATCCCTGCGCTGGGTGGGATACATAATGCTAGAGATCATTTATGCAAAGGCATTTGACAAACAGCAAGAATTCTTAATTCCTTTCAGTAGTCCTTGCTCTGGCTACTCCTTAAAAGTTGAGATTCACCTGTGCTGTCTCATTCTTGGTTCTCTTTTATCCTAGGTCTGTACGCAGTCCCATACAGTCCCAGCAATCACATAGAGTCCCACGGGGAAGCTTAGCTGGACCTCTGGAACTAGGCTGGGACTTTACCTGTGCAGGAGGAATTGGTGCAGGGTCAGACAAGCTGCTGTAAATGACTAGAAAAGCTGACAACCTAAGCAACTCAATTTCTTATCTATGATTTCCTTTCCTTGTTACCTACAATGGGATTAGCCTGGCCAGCGCAAGCTGACACCCTTCTGTCAGCCTCATCGGTCACTTCCCACTGCACCGTCCATGTATTGGTTCCTGTCACACTAGACTTCATTAATTCTCAGCTGTTAGAACTCTTCTAAGACTCCGTGCCTTTTCACTTGCTGTGCCTTCCGCCTGAAATGTCTTTCTGCCACCACTTCACCAGCAGGAAGCACATAACTTAAAAACTTGTTTAAAACACTCAGAACAGAGTTTCTGTTTGGGATGATGAAAAGTTCTGGAAATGGAGAGTTGTGATGGTCACATGACAGTATTAATGTACTTAATGCCACTGAATCCTACACTTAAAAATAGTTAAAATGAAGAGGTTTATGTTGTATATATTTTACCACAATGTACTTTAAGTGGTGAATTTTGTTATGTATCTTTTACTGCTATAAAACATATAAATAAATTTTAAAAACACCCAGAAATGCTAACTAAAATACATGAGCATCTGTTAAAATTCATAGCGCACAAGTGCAAAGAGAGCGGTTGGCAACCTGTGTGGCAGTGACGTGGGCTGAAGCTGTAGTGGCCCTGTGAAGAGGGGCAGCAGGCGAAGGCAGTTGATGGGCTTAATTCTGCAGGGGCTTTGTTATAAAACCTACATGGAGACAAGTCCTGAGGCTCATTCAAATCGGATTTGGACTGAAAACCCATACAAAACCAACCACCACAGAGGACGATTCCTTTACGGAAAATGTAGGCAGGCCCTAGCCAGGCGGCACAGGCGGTCAGCACATCATCCCAATACACCAGGGTTGCAGATTTGATCCCCGGTCAGGGCATCCCTCCTCACCCACCCCATCTAAAAATCAATAAGTAAATTTTTTTTTTAATTTAAAAAAAGGAAACGAGGCCCTGCCTGGTGTGGCTCAGTGGATTGAGCACTGGCCTGAGAAAAAAAGGAAACGTAGATGAGAAAAAATGTGCCAATATGTAGTCCAAAATATACAAGGAGAAAAGGCAACTTTAAAAAGGGATCCTTAGGCACACTTCTACTTCCGTGATCCTCCCACTCAGCATAACTAAAAACCCTGGACATTACATATCAAACAAACTTAAGACTGAAAGGTATAGAAAACCAGAAGGAAAAGAAAAGAAGAAAAAGGCTGAAAGGTGGAGAAGGCAGACTGACTAGAGAAAGACAAGTGCTGAATTCCCTGGGTTTTCTTTGGACTCATATCCAAACAATGCTGAAGAAACTGGCAATCCGAAATTCCAAGTGGTACCTCTGCCAACAGCAAAAAGCCACAACAAAAGCTTTCTCTAGCCAAAAGACCAAGAAAGGAGCGGCCTAGCAAGAAAACACCAGTTAGACACAACTGGTCTCTGTCCCAGCCAAACACCACAGAAAAAAACCTGGCCTCACAACCACTCACACCAGCAAAGACTAAATGGGGAGCCCACACTTCTGCCCTCACCGGGACAAAATGAGGTGCCCTAACATCCCCACTGGAGTCATGTCAGAGAAGCCCAACGAGGGAGTCTGGACTTTGGTCCCCGCCGGCCGGTAATGCAGTACCGCTCCATTCCCAGTGTCAGTGGAGACCACGTGAGGAGCCAGGGTTAGGAGGAGCACCCCTCTCTGGTGTCAACGGAGGCTGGATAGGAAAGTTGGGCTTCCACTTGCGTCTGGCAGTTACAAAGTAGCACCCCTACTTCCCGGGTCATTGGGATCCAGAGTCTCATAATATAATACAAAAATGTCCATGTTTCAGTCAAAAATTACACATACCAAGAACCAGGAAGATCTCAAACTAAATGAAAAAAGAAATGCCAACACTGAGATAACAAAGATTTTTTTTAATTTTTTTTAAATTTTATTTTATTTTTGTTCAATTACAGTTATTTGCATCCTCTCCCCTCCCCTCCTCCCTTCCCCTCCAGCCCCCCTCCCGCCCCCAGCCTCCCTCCTCCCCCTTAGTTCTGTCCATGTGAAGGGTTTTCAGGAACCGCTGTAAAGGACACATGGACAGATAACAAAGATTTTAAAGCAGCCATAATATAAACGCTTCAGTGAGCAATTTTAAACACATTGGAAAGAAATGAAAAAATAGAAAGTTTCATTGTACTAGTTTTCTGTTGCTGCTATGACAGCTAACCAAAAACTTAGCAGTTGAGGAAATGCAAATTTATTAGCTGTAGGCTAGAAGTCTCACAGAAGTCTGACCGGGCTAAAATAGTTTCTGAAGTACTGCTTTCCTTTCTACGGACTCTAGGGAAGAATTCACTTCCATACTCTTTCCAGCTTCCAGAGGGAACCCCATGCCTTGGCTCGGGCCCCTTCCTCCATCTTCAAAGCCCCCAGTGGCACTTTCCTCTGTGCCTTTCTTCGATAGTCACACCTTCCTCTGGTCACTGCCAGAAAAGGTGCTCTGATTTTAAGGACCCGTGTGATTAGATTATACCCAGCCAGACAATTCAGGACAATCTCCCCATTTGAGGTCCTTAAGTTAACCACGTCTTTAAAGTATTAAGAGAAATTAAAAAGTACATTGAACAGAATGAAAATGAAAAAAATGACATATCAAAATTTGTGGGACAGCTAAAGCAGAACTGAGGGGGAAGTTTAGAGCACTAAATACATCCATTAGAAAAGAAGAAAGGTCTCAAACCAATAATCGAAGCTTCTACCTCAAGGTTCTAGGAAAAGAAGCCCTTAGGGGCTTCTTGTACTCCTTGCATACAGTAACCAGGGGTTAGCCTTAAAACAAAGGCTAAACTTTGTTTTATCATCCTTGTGCCACTTAAAACAATTGAAATGTAATATATGCATAGCGAAGTGCAATCTCTCAACCCTGTGCTTTTAAGCAACTTTAAACCCCTTTTTGGAGGAATTACGGTGTAAATAAATAAACGGGTGGAACAATGCCCTGCGGTCACTTTCTCATTGTTTCAGACTCTATTAAACTTTATTCGACTATCTCATCTCTGTTATTCTTCTATGTTTATCCCAAGATTTCAAGTTTCTATTTGAAGGGTTCGAAAAGCCATATGACTCAGAATGATTCAGTCTGCAATATTATGGTAGCAGAAGACTTACACTCCAGAGTTCTTGGATGCTGATGCCTGAGCTTACAGATCGAATGATGAGAAATATGCCAGTGGGTAGTAGAAATGACATAAACTCATCAAGGATGTACTTTTTGTCTCAGCGCAAAGCGGAAGCTACAGAGACAGTTAAGTATTTGATGTTCTTTTTCTCATTTTATAATGGTTCTTATTTTTATAGTTACTAAAGGTCGAGGATTGGTAGAGATGAGAAAATCTCTTCTCTGGGTCCCTCAGAAGTTATCTATTCTTAATCACAAGGACAGATAAGCAGAGACAACCGGAACGCACTCCTCTGAACACTGAATATCTGCTTGAAGAACTATTGCTGAATTGTCTGCCTAGTTTGCCCTTTGGGTTAATAATAGGTTAGTTAAGGCTTTCTGTAGAAAGAGTTGGGCGAATAGATACCAGGCACATGGTGGATACTCCATAAAATACTATGGCTGTGAAACTTGCAAGAAAGCAAGCCAACAGATGTGTGTACAAGAGGCGTGTGTACAAGAGATGTGTGCAACAGGGCACTTAACTTCATCCAGAGATCACATGGAGCACAATGAGACTAGCAGTCTCACTTTAATTCTGAGCAAGAAAAAAAATTTTTTCAAGCCACAATCTTCTTCCTAATACTCTTCTTCCATTTCGACTCAGATTTTTTTTTTCCTCTCTAAAGTCTAGACTAACTATAGCAGAGTCTGCAAAATACTGTATTTGTTTAACTTACTGGATGGCCTAACAGTGCCATCTCTTAGGACAAAGATAAAAGGTCCACCAGTCCAGATCATCTCTTAACAATTTCTTGGAGGGGAATGAGCACACTACAAATCAAAAGACCATCTGGAAATCCATCCTGTATAATAGAAAGCAAGATATCTGTAAATAATTCAAGTTATAAGTTGATAGATTCACTATGAACAATCTGGCTACATCTGGTAAAATGAGAGAAAATATTGTGAGAGTTCACATGTGTTAGAAATTCCAGGAGATCAAAGACTCTTAGCTTGAACTCTTTCCTAGGAGATCTAAAAACATCTGCCACTTCCCCAAACTCAAATGTGGAAGAAGCACTTCCTCTCTAAACGTGCATCTACTTTGAAGGTAGGCATTCCAAGGGCAGAATATAATGATCTAACTTTTGAGATGAAGGCTTTAGCAAAATTATTTTACTAGTTAAAAAATTGCAGTTATCATATTAAAAAACTTTGGACCAATGGCCAAAAAAGAGTAAGTAGTCAAAGAAAGACCAAGTGTTTAAAAATATCTTAAGAAATGTCAAATACTTCCTTTGTTAATTCTTTAAGATTTTATTTATTTATTTATTTTTAGACAGAAGGGAAGAGAGAGAGAAAGAGAGGTAGAGAAACATCAATGTGTGGTTGCATCTCACGTGGCCCACCTGGGGACCTGGCCTGCAACCCAGGCATGTGCCCTGACTGGGAATCAAACCAGCGATCCTTTACTTTGCAGCCCGCGCTCAATCCACTGAGCTACACCAGCCAGGGCCTCTTTGTTAATTCTTATTGCATAGACAATAATGGACTTCATTCTTCAAATTTTGGTCACAAAGTGTGTCTCCACACAGCCAAGACAAACTGTCCTCATTGGTTTAGAAAGGGCTTTCCTACGACAAAGATTGTCTTAGGACCCGCCAACCTAAAAGCGTTCCTCCCGGACCATGTTTGAATAGACCCAAAAAGCCTGTTCTCTGATTCTCTTCTACGGTGTTCCTTCAGAGTCACCCAGGGATTACAGGTGTAAACACAAAAAAACCCAAAACATTATATGGAAAAATATTTTTATATCACAATTGGAAAAAATTTCCTCTGTATTTTTCTGCTTTTTATTATGGGAAAATTTAACATAAACAAAATAGCATGATGAACTCCCATGTACCTATTTCTCAGCTTTGACAATTACCAACTCATGGTCAATCTTGCTTAATCTGCACCTGCAACTTCTGCCCCATATTATTTTGAAGAAAAATCCACTCATCACACTATTTCACCTGTAAATATTTCATACTGCATCTCTAAAAGAAAAGGGACTCTAAAAAAAAGAAAAAGAAAGAAAAGGGACTATAGCCCTGACCGGCATGGCTCACTTGGTTGAGCGTTGTCCCACACAATGAAAGGTCAAGGGTTCAATTCCTGGTTGGGGCACCTGCCTGGGTTGCAGGCCCAGTCCCCAGCTGGTGCATGTGTGAGCAGCAACCAACTGATGTTTCTCTCACACATCGATGTTTCTCTCCCTATTTTTCTCCTTCCCGTCCCCAATCTCTAAAAATAAATGTTTTTTAAAGAGAGACTTTAAACAAAAAGAACTTAATGCCATTATTACACTAGAAAAACCTTTAATACTAATTCCTTGAACTCATCAAATATCTGATCAGGAAGGATTTCTTGAAAGAAAGGAAGAAGGGGCTTGGAGAAGGAGGAAAAGCAGCTGAGGAGAAGGAAGGGAAGCAAAGGAGGAAGAGAGGGAGAAAAAGAAGAAGACAAACCATAAACATAAAGCAAAAGGCACAAACCTAAAGGAATAACTTGATGCATTCTATCACATAATTTTTTTAACTTCTTCACCTGTGAGACACCATCAACAAAATGAACAGATAGTCTAGAGAATGGAAGAAGATATTTGCTATGCATATAACAGACAAAGTATTGGTACACTGAGTATATGAACATAACGAACTACTACAAATAAGGAAAATTAAAAATGACCTTAAGAAAATTTCATAAAGTATGTTAACTGGCATAGCTAAGGATGGTCAATAGCACTAGCGATCAGGGAAGTGCACATTAAAATCACAGTGAAATACCAGTTCGCACAATCAAACAGGCAGAGGTTAGAGTTGACATATACTAGTGTCAGCAAAGATGTGGTCAATAGAGACACATTCACCACTGGAGTGAGAATGGACGCCCCTAATCCATATCAGGGATCCTGCTATTTTCTCACTAGACTACGAGCTCCATAAATACAGGGACCATGTGCTTGAAAATACTGGATTTCACAGAAACAAGAAAAAAGAAAATCGATAATGGCCAGTGCCATTATCAACATTTTTTGATAATGTACAGTAAAACCTTAAATGACAGAAAATTTTTAAAAATTTTATATACAGGCAACTAATAAAAAAATCAAATCTTTGTTGTAACATTCAAAGGGAAAAAACTCATCCTACTGAAACCAGTTTTGGCAAGTCAGAAAAGAAAATGGAAAAAATAATCTAACAGCAATGTACAGAAAAACATGTTTGAGAAATTGGAATTTCTCACTGTAAATATCTCCTTGATAAAAATTCATTTTAGCCCTGGCTGGTGTAGCTCAGTGGATTGAGTGCGGGCTGGGAACCAGAGGGTCCCAGTTCGATTCCTAGTCAGGGCACATGCCTGGGTTGCAGGCCAGGTCCCCAGTGAGAGCCATGTGAAAGGTAACCGCACATTGCTGTTTCTCTCCCTCTCTTTCTCCCTCCCTTCCCCTCTCTAAAAATAAATAAATAAAATCTTTAAAAAAAAAAACATGTTTAAAAAAAATTTTCATTTTATACCCAGTGTCTAAGAAATTAATTTTCAGACATGTAAGTAATCTAGCTGTGAAAAACAAGAGAAATCTCTTTTTTTTTCCTCATTCAAGGACATGTTCATTGATTTTTAGAGAGAAAGGAAGGGAGAGAGAGAGAGAAAGAGAAACATCGATTGGTTACCTCCTGTGTGCTCCCTGGCTGGGGATTGAACCTGCAACCTAGGTATGTGTCCTGGGGAATCGAACTGGCAACATTTCAGTGTATGGGACAATGCTCTAGCCAACTGAGCCACACCAGCCATGGTGAGAAATCCCATTCATCAGTAAGCAATTATAAATCTAAACATTGATAGCGTTTTAGAATATGATTGCTGGCATTATTATAATGGCATTGAAAAACCAAATTTGAGGAAAAGAATAATCTTTTCAACAAATGGCGCTGGAACAACTGGATATCCTCATGCAAAAGAATGAAGTTGGACCTCTACTTCATCATACTAAAAAAGTAACTTAACATAGATCATACACCTAAATATAAAGTTGGAACTCTTAGAAAAAACATGGGAGTAAATCTTTATAAACATAGATTAGGCAATGGTTTCTTAGATATCCCACCAAAAGCACAAGGAACAAAAGAAAAACTAGATAAGTAGAGTTCATGAAAATTTTAAAGTTTTTTGCTTCAATTAAGAAAGTGTAGACAACCCACATTATGGAAGAAATTTTTTGCAAATCATATATCTAATAAGGGACTCATATCCAGAATATATAAAGAGAACTCTTACAACTTAATAAAAAGACAAATAACCAATGAAAAATGGACTAAGGATATTAATAGGCATTTCTCCAAAGAAGGTATATAAATGGTCAATAAGCACAAGAAAAGATGCTCAACATCATTAGCCATTAAGAAAATGCAATTCAAAACCACAATGAGATACTTCGCACTCACTAGGATGGCAACATGAAAAAGACAAATGGTAACAAGTGTTGGTGAGAAGGTACAGAAGCTGGAGCCCCATGCATTGCAGGTGAGATTATAAAATGGTGTGGCCACTTTGGAAAAGTTTGACAGCTCCCCAAAATGTCAAACATGAAGTTATCATGCAACCCAGTAATTCTACTCCTAGGTATAGACTTCAAAGAAATGAAAATATATGTTTACAAAAAAATCTGTACGTGAATGTTCATGGTGGCATTATTCATGATAGCCGAAAAGTGCAAACAACTGAAATGCCCATCAGCTGGTGACTGGACAAAGAAAATGTGGTCTATCCAAGCAACAGAATATTATTTGATCATAAAAAACAATAATGTACTGACACATACTGCGATGTTGATGAACCTTGGAAATATTATGCTAAATGAAAAAGCCAGTCACAAAGACCACATATTACATGATCCCATTCCTATGAAATGTCCACAACAGAGACAGAAGAGCAGTGGTTGCCAGCGGCTTAGGGGAAAGGGGAATGTCGAGTGACTGTTGATGTGGGGGTTTCTCTGGGGAGGGGTGATAAAATGTTTTAAAATTAGATAGGGGTAATAGTTGCACAATTGTGAGTATCTTAAAAAACATTGAATGATACTTTTTAAAAGGGTGAGTCCTGGCTGGTGTGGCTCAGTGGATTAAGTGCCAACCTGCAAACCAAAAGGTTGCGGTTTGATTCCCAGTCAGGGCACATGCCTGGGTTGCGGGCCAGGTCCCCATGAGGGCCATGTGAGAGAGGCAACCATACATTGCTGTTTCTCTCCCTCTCTTTCTCCCTCCCTTCCCCTCTCTAAAAATAAATAAAAATAAAATCTTTAAAAAAAATACACATTTGAAAAATCTTTATTGTCTATCTCACTGCCAGCAGAATAAAATTCTGCCTGTGGTTGTATGCAAGGCTCATAAGAGCTGATACCGCCTACCATCCCATCTTTATTCTCTACGAAGGCAGAGGCTATAGTTACAGCAAACTACTGGGGGTTTCTTGTGCTCTACTCACACCTCTCTCTCTGCTTTGACTGCCCTTTCCCTACCTGCCTACTTAACCCCCACCTGTGCCTACGACCCAACTCACTCCAGACTGAGCTAGTGGCCCTCCTTTGTGCTCCCAAGGCATCCTGTCCATATGCCCTTGTAGTATGCATGGGATTACTCTACACATAATGGCTTCCTTGCTGTATGTTCACAGAACTAGCTTTCTTCAAGGAAAAGTATGTGTTATTTTTATCTTTGCATTCCCAGCCCCTAGCAGAGGTGCTCAGTAAATGAAATGAAGGAAGACATGACTGCATGAAATGAATAAACTCTCCTCATTCTTGGTTTTGATCTCTTGCCTTCTCATATTCATGTCTATTAATAACATATAGTTTTCACATTACATTTTTCATGCCTGTATGATTTTTTCTATGATTTAAAAACCTCCAGCTTTTGTAATAAAGTAAGCTAAACAAAAGATTTCCATCTTAAATAAATTACTAGCAGTTGCTTTTCTCAGATGCTGTTTTTATATTGTTTGTATAATTTAGGTAACTGGTTGCTACTTACTATGACAATTGAATTACTATCACAAGCAACTGATAGTGGATCTGAAAAATGTGTCTGTGCGTTAATAGCTGAAAGTGGCATTTATAAATATAGAATTTGAAACCCTTTTAAACTACATTTCACTCTTACTACACTTCCTGCTGCTATCCTCTAGCCTAGCTCATTACCTCTTCACGTGACACAAACTGCCAAATTCCTTCACTGTGAAGTCATGTTCCTAAATCAGAAAGAATTAGAGATGAGACATGGAAGACTCAAAGTGAGTTTCGAGGCTCAGAGAGTGAGTCAGAGTCTAGCCTCCAACACATCTCCCATTACTTTTATTTTCTAGTTCTAAGATCAAACTTAAATTTAGAAAAGGACATGACTTGCCTCCTTACCAGCCTTTTAGCTCAGGCGTGGGGGAGGAGGGATGTGTCAGAGGGAAGCAGGCCGTGGGCAGAAAGGTACATTTTGAAGTTGTGAGCGTCGCCATGCTTACATTTGTCTTTGGCAGGAAGGGGCTTTAGGAACTGAGAGTGACGTGTCTTGACAAGGAGAGGGGCTCAAACAGAATTTTCTGCATAATCTTCCAAATTTGTTGTTTTAGATAGAACTCGAAAAATGGCTTTAAACTTTTACATGCCACAGAAACTTCATCTAGATTGTTTCTGGGGAGAATATGCATTAGGAGGGGTTCACTTTCCAGATTTTCTAAGAAATCTTGAGTAAACAAACGTTAGCCGAGTCTTACAAATCAACACAGCGAGGTTTGGGATGCTTCAGGACTGGTGCCTGTGGGGCTAACATCATGCTCTCACCTTCATTCATTCTGCACTGGTGGTAACAGCAGCCCCAGGGCCCCTATCCCTGGTAGCAGCTTTACATAGTGACCTCACTTGATCCTCACCATGACCCGGAGGGAGGAGATAACACAATTCCCATTTTATAGGAGGAAACAACCTTAGAGTAGTTAAATAAATGACACTACTGTGTCAGAGCTGAGATTCCATTCAGATCCATCCTCTTTGAAAGATTGCTCTTAGTTCCTAACAGTGGGTCGATGCTGCCATCCCTGTGTCCAGCAAAGGGAAAACAATAGCTTAGACGTGTGTTCTAGTACTGGACGGTTCAGGGTCCTTCTGTCCCACCTGTTAATTGTTTGTTTGGGCTTGAACTTGCTAAAGGGAACAGACGTGGTATGGTAGGCAAAATAATGGCCCCAAAAGATGTCCCTGTCCTAAACTCCAGAACCCATAACACAGCAAAAGGGACGGCACATGATTAACAGAATGATTTTGAGATGGGAGGTTATTCTGAATTATACTGTGGGTCCCGACTAATCACAATGGTCCTTAGAACTGAAAGAGGGAGGCAGGAGAGAGAGTCAGAGATATGATGACTGAAGCAGAGGTGGGAGTGGTGTAACTGAAGCCACAAACCAAGGAACGTGGCAGCCTCTAGAAGCTGGAAAAGGCAAGAAAACAGATTCTTCTCTACAACCTCCAAAAGCAATGAAGTGAGGCTGATGCCTTGATTTTAGCCTTGTAAGAATCATTTCTGACTTCTGGCCTCCAGAATTGTAAGATAATAAATTTGTATTGTTTTTAAGCCATTAAATTTGTGGTGATGGAAACTAATATATATGATATATGACACTCAGACCCTTCCACATCACAGGGGCCAAAATTCATGCAACAATCCTTGCTAATGCTGTCCCTTTACCAAAGAAGTGGTGTTAGGTGCTATAAAAAACAGGTATGAAGAGAAGGAGTTGCTATGACCCTGAGGTTCTAAGGGCCAGTCTTACAAGGACATGTAGAAAGGCCTTACAATCTTCAGAAGACTCCTTTTTGTTCTCTTTATAGCACTAAAACATCTTAAATTTGTTACTTCATCATCTATTGAATATCTACTATGTACCAAGTTCCAGAAATTCAAAGATGAGTAGGACTCAGATGCTTAAGGAGCTTACAGCCCAGGGAGGGTGAAGGACACAGGGAAGTTTGGAGAGTGCCCAACATCTTTAGAATTCCCAGGTTTGGTAGGAAAGGTTCTGACACCTAACCTAGGTGTCCATAGATCTGGTTTCTGGCAGGGCTGCAGCCTCTGTGGAAGCTCTTTGCTGCAAATTTCAAGGCTGAGAAGGCAAGGAGGCCCTGAGAGGAGGAGTATGGGAAGGAGAAGAATTGCCGATACCTACGTGTAGCAGAGTTTTGGAGCCCTGGAGATCCATTCTCCATTATCTCTTTGGAATTTCAAAAGAGATAAAGGGAAAGGTTTCATAAACTATAATGTACCAGCTAAATGTTAAAGTGTCATTATCTACTTGCTTGGGATTCACGCTTAGACATTGGGAAATTTCTTCTCAATTTTTGTCTCTAAACTTAGTCAATCTTCCCATTAAGAGAATACACACAAGCTATGGATATAAAAACTAGATCTATATTTCATGGACAATACCTAACATGCTCCACTTTAAAAATATTAAGTTTTGGATACAAGAATTTATCACACAAACTAGGGCATAACCCCTTCTCATTATGATTTTCCATCCCTAAACTTACTTAATCCTGAGCATGTATGCACACTATTTCCTGAGAAATACTGATAAACTAGGAAACTGAATTTTAAAGCTGAAAAGGACTTTTAAGATAATTTAATCATAACTTGTTTAATCAGGGACTTATGTAAGAAAAAGAAGATGATCAAAAATATGAACAGTAAGCCCTGGCTGGTGTAACTCAGTGGATTGAGCACGGGCTGGGAACCAAAGGGTCCCGGTTCGATTCCCAGTCAGGGCACATGCCTAGGTTGCAGGCCAGGTCCCCGTGAGGGCCATGTGAGGCAACCACACATTGCTGTTTCTCTCCCTCTCTGTCTCCCTCCCTTCCCCTCTCTCTAAAAATACATAAAAATACAAAAAATCAAAAAAATATGAACAGTAAAACAACAAACTCACAACTATCAACAGCTGAACCTAAAAACAAAAACAAAAAACTAAGCAAACAACTAGAACCAGAGAATCACAGAAATGGAGATCACATGGAGGGTTATCAGCAGGGAGCAGGAGGGGGAAGATTAGGGGAAAAGGTACAGGGAATAAGAAGCATAAATGGTACAAAATAGACAGGGAGAGGTTAAGAATAGTATAGGAAATGGAGAAGCCAAAGAACTTGCGTGTACGAGCCATGGACATGAACCAAGGGCTGGGGGGAGGATGTTGGTGGGAGGGCAGGTACAGGGTGGAGGGGAATAAATGGGAGAAAAAAATGGGACAACTGTAATAGCATAATCAATAAAATATACTTTTTTAAAAAGTTTCACTATTGATCAGTTTCAAATTCATTTTACCAATTTTACAAATGAAGTAAGATAGAAACTGTAAACATTTAGGGAAAAAGGAGGCATACATCAGCCCAAAGTTATTAAACAATTAAATCTTTTTCATTATAGATAACACATAAAGTGTTTCATTTATAACATCTTCATTATAAGCTCATAGTTTATTTACATCTTTATGAAAAATTTCCTCAAAGGATAAAGTGACTTCTTTTCCTCTGATAAATGGCATACTTTTTAAGTATTAAAAAGGTTAGTTAGAGAAAAGCCTTAGCTCAGTTCTACAAGCTTTGCTAGAAGAGGTTGTGATTGCCAAGAAGAGGGAGGAATCTCCACCCTTGGGTCCACTTATTTGATGGCAGCTGTCATAACTGGGGCCTCATAGAGAAAAAAAAGACTGCTAGCAGAGACTACAGTCCATTTCCTATGCTGTCTGATACATACAAGGATATTATTACCAAAGGATGTTACTACCAATTTTTTCCCCTATTATTATTTCGACCACAGACTTTGGAAAGTGATTTTCCACCTGTTTATCATTTTGTTTTTCCCGAAGTAATTCAATCAACTGGGTAACCCCCTAGAGTGTTTATCTCATTTCACTGGAGGAAGGAGATCTGACATTCACGCCCTGGGGGTACGGGGGCTTTCCAAAATGACTCAAAACGCGGGAAGCCGGCCCCTATCGGTGGAAACCGGAGGGAATAAAGGAAAGACACCTTAATACGCCGTTCCCCTCAAACGCACCGACCCCGGCAGGAGCGCCCTCGCGCAGGCAGCGCCGAGACGCCCCTCCGCGAGCCGAGCGCCTGGCCGGGAGGGCGACCGGTGGTGCCCAGAAGCCAGAGGCTGCTCCGCCACGCTTCCGAGCTCCGGTCACCGCCGAGCGGTAGGCAGGCCCTGCTGGGCGCGCGCGCCGGGGTCAGGTCGAGGACGCGGGCGGGGCCCGGAGGCCGAAGGGCCGGCCCGGGGCGTGCCCACGTGACCGCCCGCCCGCCGCCTGCAGCCCCCCGAGCCGCCGCCGCCGCCGCCGCCGCCGCCTCTCCGGCTGCAGCTCCCGGCGTGCCCCGCACTCGCTGCTGTCCGCCAGCCCCTCCTTCTTCTCCTCCCATTGCCACCGAGCCGGAGCCCCAGCCGCCGCCGCAACCACAGCCGGGGGCACTATGGTGAGGCGGGCGTGTCGGCCGGGGGGTCGAGGGCCGGGGTGCGGCGAGCGACCGGCCCTGCAGGGCCTGGGAGTGAGGCCGCCATTTTAACCTGATTTTGGCCTCAAAGGTGGGCGCTTTTGCGTTGCGGCCACGCTACTCTGTCTCCACCCGGGCCCTGCAGCTCTTCGGATTCCTGGGGGCGGGGAGGGTCCGGACGCGGCTCGGGCCCGGGCGCGGGTCCGGGGTCGGGGCTCGCGGCCTGAGCGGAGCGGGAGGCGGCAGAAGGCGTCGCGACACGGGGAGCGGCGATCTGGGCGCGGGAGGCTGCGGAGCTCACGCCGTGTTTGCCCTTAGCTGCCTAATTGTACTAAACTGGCGCGATCTAAAATTGGTACGTGTTCTGAAGCCCTTGCCGAAGGCTTTGGTGAGGGTCTGGATGGCCTGTAATAAAAATCCTTTGAGGGAGGTTAGGGAGGTGGGAAAAGTCTTAAAATTTTTTCTCGCGCTAAAAAAGCTTTTACACTAGATCCGTTAATTTTGGTGTGTCTGCATTTGCGCTGTGAGGCAGTTATGTTGAAGCTGTGGGCGGTTTGGAGTTTACACTTGATTCTCTTTCCTTATGAGGAAACGGCACTGGCTAGGATGACTTTAAAGAAAAAAAATAGTAGAAGCATTAACTGAAATCCTAAAGTGTTTTTTTAAGGCCTGCAGAGTTGACACAGTACAGAAGGTATTTTACTGCTGTTCCTGAAGCTCTGACATCACCCAGTGAAAGAGGAAACATTTCAGGGATGGGACAGCCTGTATTTGTCCCTTTCCTTCTACCTTCTATTTACTTCAGCCAAAAACCACTTTAGAAAAGATGAATGGGGCAGGATGAGTTAGAATTCTTAGGTACATCATATATGGATACTTAAAACGTGGCAAATCTGATTGGACTACTTGCATGGAAAGTTGCAATTTTTGATATCCAGACTAACATGAATCTTCTCTAGGCAAATAGTAATTTTGGTTAAAACCAAAATAGTTGTTCTGAATTACTGTTCTTTTTTTTTTATTATTATTTTTAGGCTTCTGGAGTTACAGTGAATGATGAAGTCATCAAAGTTTTTAATGATATGAAAGTAAGGAAATCTTCTACACAAGAGGAGATCAAAAAAAGAAAGAAAGCAGTTCTCTTCTGTTTAAGCGATGACAAAAGACAAATAATTGTAGAGGAAGCAAAGCAGATCTTGGTGGGTGACATTGGTGATACTGTAGAGGACCCCTACACATCTTTTGTGAAGTTGCTCCCTCTGAATGATTGCCGATATGCTTTGTACGATGCCACGTACGAGACAAAAGAGTCTAAGAAAGAAGACCTAGTATTTATATTCTGGTGTGTAAAACAAAAGAAAAAAGAACTTTTAAAATACAAGGATTGTTATTAACATAGTCAGTTTTGCCTTTATTTTTCTTTTCATTGGAATTCAACAATTGTTTTTTCTTCTGTAGGGCCCCTGAAAGTGCACCTTTAAAAAGCAAGATGATCTATGCCAGCTCTAAGGATGCCATTAAAAAGAAATTTACAGGTACAAACACTGAATATTTTGTGCGGAGGAATTATTCTTTCCTAATTATAATGAGGTAATGGGATTTTTTTTTCTTTGTAGGTATTAAACATGAGTGGCAAGTAAATGGCTTGGATGACATAAAGGACCGTTCGACACTTGGAGAGAAATTGGGAGGCAACGTAGTAGTTTCACTTGAAGGAAAACCCTTATAAAATGACAGTCAAGTGCCATCTGGATCTTAAGGAGCTTTCATTTCTCCAGCTCAGTCAATTGGAATAGTATTAGGTTTTGTTTTTGTTTTTTTCCTTTTCCCATTGGGTCCTTCCAACATAATGAATGAAGGAGATATCATTCATGTAAACAGCCTATCAGTGATTGCCATTAGACTGTTTAATACTGTTACTTTGATGTAGAACCCAAGGAATGCCTTCCCATGATATTTTAGCCAAAACAACTGGTTATCTGCCTCCCTTGCAGCGAGCACTACAACGAATGTGATTGTCAATGTGAATAGCTTAGAATACTGCAAAGGGTGAGCTAATTGAATGCCTTGAAAGTATTATCCACTGGTCAGATGGTAAACTTCGTTCAGTATTATTTATAGTTGCATTTGATTGCAGTTCTGTGAGGCTCCAGCATTCATACACCTCACCTGCCTTGGCAAGCCTATTTTTGTGACATGGCAGCACGGATATAACACTATGCATTGAACGCACTTTTTGTATTGAGTTTAACTCCCCACCCCAAAAGGAATGCCAATTAAGTTGTGTTAACTGTGTCATCAACTGATCCTAGTACCTCAGTGTTCATTCTTGTTACCTGCATACCTTCTTAAAAAAGAACTAGCTGTTGT
The DNA here is from genome assembly GCA_004026765.1 of Micronycteris hirsuta. Lineage (NCBI taxonomy): Eukaryota > Metazoa > Chordata > Mammalia > Chiroptera > Phyllostomidae > Micronycteris > Micronycteris hirsuta. The sequence continues at coordinate 41,078 of PVJI01010747.1, read as the reverse complement.
TAACGCCTTTTTGTTTTCCATTGAGTGTACACTACTGAATAAGTGTAGGAGTTTTATGTTTACCATGTGAGTCTTTCAACACTAAAGATATTTTATCAGTTATTATGGCAATTTCTGTATAAAAGAGCCTTAAATGGAACATTTTTGAGATCAAACTCCCCACCCTCACAAAATGGCCACGTCGCAATAAAAATTGTGGCATATTATGGAACGTTGCCTTGTTTTCCTTGGACATTTTGCAAATGTTATGTGAAGCAACTTCTTAGGTAAATGCTATTATTAATCTCTGCACTGGTCATTTAAGAATTTTTTTGTACAGCTTCATGCATGACATTTTCCAGTTTGTTGGGTTTATTTGGTTTAAAAAATACACTATCCTAAAGCCAACTAATATAAAATGTAGTGGAATACTTTTATAAGCATTAGTTTATTTATTTTCTTATGTGTTAATATGGAAATCAGAAGTTATTTTTTTTGCACTTTAACATAAATATTCTTCAATACCTGATTTGTTCTCTAGATAAATTAGGGTGGTTATTTTTTAATTCACGTTTACATTTCTAAGTAGTTAAGTAGTAGAAGAAGGAAGCTCTTACTGTGTCTTTGATTATAATGAAAATAATTTGTAAAATGTCCTTCACAAGTTTAATAATACTTCTCATATTTATCACTTCAGCTACTATTTCTTAATATATTTTGCAAATTGGGAAAAAAGAATTGATATAGCAGTTTTAAACAGTAGGAGTGGGATTTGGCTGTGGTCCAGACTGCTCTCCTTATAGAGAATTTGATCTGCTCAGTGTGAGCAGTTTGCTGTTAGCCAAAGCTATTTATGGCAAACACATGCTTTTGTATCTTGTCATAGTTATCCACAAATGGCAAAACTGGACTGGATTCTACTGGTATGCAAAACAGGCATGCTAGTAAGCAGTCAGTCGTGGCTTTGAACTTAACCCTTAACCCCATAGCTCTGAAGAATAATGCTCTTATTCCAAAACAGGAAATTAAAAAATCCCCCTTTTTTTAATGTGTGGAAGTAATTTGAATATAATTAGATATTTTTCCACATTTTCAAAAGATTTTTCCGTTGAAAACAAATAGGAGTTAAATGTCTAGATTTTCATTTAAAATTATATGAATGGCTTGGGATCTGTTGCACTGAGCAGTTTTATTTCAGGCTTCCAGCTGCCCTGTGAATTACCCTGAAAATTCTGATGGCTTTTTGGTAAGGCTGGACTCCTAAGTAAAGCATGAAGATACTGGTATACACAAACCGTATGTGTAACTGATATTCGTACTGTGGAATTTTCCTCATTTTTCTAAAAAACTAGAAACTCTAAATAAGTTATGTAGTATCTTTTGTTTTTATAGCCAGTTTCTCAACTTATGTGCCTCTTTAATTATATAATAATTTCAGAGAGTAAATACTGCTTTAAACTGTGGTACTTTGATTTGTTAGATTGACAGAACTGATTTGACTATTAAGTTCATCTTTGAAATACATCTTTGCACATATAGCCAAAAATAATAAAATTAGTGGTTCACATGTTACTTGAGACTGATTTGGCATTTGAAATGATCATTTTATTTTACAATCATTTACAATGAAACTGTTCCAGTTAGCTTTAAAAGGTATACGGTGCTAATTAGTAAAATATTGAGGACAATATTTTACTGCTAGCTTGCAAAATTCTAAGTGTTGAAAAAATAAAATATATGAAAATATATAAAGCTGTTGAGATGTGTTTACTTATACTTCAGAACATTAAAATTTTTTAAACTATTGCAAATCAGAGAGGCACCATTATCTTGAGTCTTTTTTAGGATTTTAGTCGATTATGCTTTCTCATTTAAAGATAGTGATATTCTTTGAAAACTGAGTGTTGTAGCAGTTAATTTTTTAACATTGTTAGACAAATGGGAACCGTTGGCATTTGTCCCAAACTGGCTATCAGCTGTTGTTTTCCATCATTATGTAAAATAATGTGGCCAGCATTGGGTGTTTAATGTACCTTTTAGTAGATTGGAAGAAAAGCCTCTTGTTAGTTTGGAGTTTCTCTGATATTAGATCCTTTGTAGCAGGTAATTTATGGAATCTGGCAAATGAGCTTTGGGAGAAAATTGTTTTCCCATTAAGGGATAATTTCAGCAATGGATAATTTCAGTAATTTCATCACAGATGGTTGAGGACACCTTTCGTTACTAACTTTTGTCACTCAGAAACTAATCTGGTTCTGCTCTTTATAGGTCCCGATTTTGCTTGCAAATTTAATAATAGTTTGAGATCCAAAACAAACGAGTATTCATTTTTCTGTGACTGGTAAAGCTACTAGAGAGGTACTGGCAGGCCCCAGTGCATATTGCTTTTCAGACAGAAAACTCTGCCTGATAGATACTCTGTATTTTCTCTTAGCCAGTAAGGGAGTCTGAGGCTTTTCTTTCACTCTCATTTAAGTAATTGCTTTCTTTCCACATAGAATGGGGAGTCATCATCACTCCAATTTCCTGTCATAATTGACCAAATTAATCTCTGAGCCTCAGTTTCTTCAAAGTAGAGAATGAAAGTATCTGTCTACCATACTTGGTTGCTGAGGATCAAATATGGAAATACTTTTTGCAAAAAAGGAAAATACTATATAAATTAGTAATTTCAACCATTCTAAATAAGTGCAGTTAAGTAGATAGGAAATCTTGTTAAAAATAAGTATTACAAGTCTCTGAACCTCTATTTTTGTAACCCACTTAATCTCACAGTTTAAAGACTAATTAGCTGATACGTAGCATCTTTTTCAGAAGGAAGTGTAAAGTGTAGCCTCTTGAGTTGATGTTCATGACTATTCTTAATCTTTTTAGCATAGTTTGCTTTTTCACATGTGACCTATTAAATACTATTTTTTCCCAAATAATTTTGAAGTAAAAAATAAAAGAGGAAATAAAGTTAGAGAAATACTGTTTCCTAAGAAAGCCCATGCTCATAAAAATTTGAACTATTACCTTCAAAGTTTTTACCCTCAAAGAGTGTCTTAGATGTTTCAGTATTATGAGTTGATGAGATTGTGGAATCATAAGGACTATATAGACATTTTCCAGAAGCTAATACCTCGTTTTTTTTATACTTCTTAATCCTTCTAAAAACTTGGATATTTCCTTTCCCTCCCTCCTGTCCCCCCTCCACCTTCCATGCCATCTCCCTAGGAGAGACAGTACTGTGTGTTACAGTGTTTTAGGTACTAGGACTGTGGTATCAGATGTCTGGGTTAGCCACATATAGGCCTTGAAAACTTACTATCAATCTTAGGAAAATCATTTAACCTCTCAGAATCTTAGTTCATCTATAAAAAGGGGATAATAATTATACCCCATTTCACAGGATTGTGAGGGTAAATTAGAGCACTTAGAATAAAGAGTCCTGGCATGTAGTAAATACTTAGTAGGGTGTCCCCTGAAAGTTGTAGTCCAGAGTAGAACACTTGAGAGTGAAAAGGAGAGTTAGTAATAATTATGCCAGACAACAGGCCTGATTAAGCTGGGGCAGTCCCAAGCAAACCAGATGTGATCACCTTATCAAGTAGGCTGATATCAAAATATACTTAACGGAAGGAACTGTAGTGAAGACTCAAAGTCATCATTAGTTTCAATTATATAATGTACTAACATGCTGACTTGAGAGGCTCCTGAAGTACGTAAATGATTGCTCTAAGTAACCTTAGAAGGTCAACTTTGGCTTTTGATGCCTTTTTTTTTTTTTGTATCTTTCCTTTTGAGTGTCAGGCTTGTAAACTCAGATACTGCATTTGGCTATTAGTATGCTTTGCTTATAGTAGCTTCTCATAATTGTTGCTTTTCATATTGTATGGGTTTGGAAAGCCAAGTTTGTTAGAATTGTGTTTAAGGAAGTGAATAGACTCAGAATAAGTTAACTTTGAGAGCAAAATGACTGAGCACATGAACCTTCTAACATTTCTGTTGGCTGCTTAAAGAACTCTGGTGTACTTTCTGGGTTTGGGTTATAACTAAGGTATGTAAGGTAGCTGAGCTGTAGATAAAGGAGCTATTACTCCATCTCAGCAATGTGTCTAAAATATCATTAATATTTAAATAAGTAATATTTGCCTTTTTATCTGTACCATTAAAGGCACACAAAGAAATTTGTGTCCATTAGAAGATTTATTCTTGATCACATTTTTTATTTTTATTTTTTAAGATTTTTTAATTTTATTTTTAGACAGAAGGGAATGGAGGGAGAAAGAGATGGGGAGAAACATCAATGTGTGGTTGCATCTCACGTGGCCCCCGTGGGAACCTGGCCTGCAACCTAGGCATGTGCCCTGACTGGGAATCGAACCGGCGACCCTTTGGTTCACAGCCTGCACTTAATCTACTGAGCTACACCAGCCAGGGCTTGATCAACTTTTTTAAATTATTAAAAGATAAGCAAAGTAATCTTTAAAAATGTAAAATGGCAGTTGACTTCTTTTTAGCCTACTAGACTTTTCTCACATATACCCTGACATGTTAACTTAAAAGTAGCTATGATTACTCTTCATCTAGATATATAAATACTTTTTATGTATTCTTGACTTTCGACAGCTAATTTAATTATGTATATACAACATTTTAGTAGCTTGTTTGACATAACAAAATTTTGGAACAGATTTTTGTTCAAAAGTATAATTTTCCCACTGAAACGAAAAACACTCGTGTTAATGAATACTATTTTCTTGTAGCACTTTTTGCTCGTTTATATATTTTTTAATAGTGGAATTTCAAATATTTCCTTTGGGAAGTTGATAGTTACTGAGTGAATCAGAAAATTCCTGGGCATATGGCCCAAAGCCGCCTCTGTGTTCCTGTGAGTTGATGGGGCCTTTTATTTTATTTTTATTTTTTGATTAGCTGCAAACTAAGTCACCAAATAAAGAGAAAGGCAGTTTCCAAATTAGCATAATTAAACAGTTTTGTAAAAATTGGAGTAGATTATTATGTTCTAAATCGTAAAACTTTGCCATACCATACAAAATATAAGATATGAAATACATGGAAAAGAATTGTACATAAGGATTAAATTATGGCTTATACCTTTTTTGTAAAATAGCTATTGATCAAAGATTGAAAGAATGATATTCCCTTTATTCATTACTGCTGATTGATAATTGTGTTATTAAGGAACATAAATTTTATAGTTTCCATTTCAAAAAGTCTTATATGAGGGTGGAGAATATGAGTTAAAACTAGTGTTAGCCATTTTACTAATCTGAAATGTATTTAGATTGTAGAATGATCAGGGGTTTTTTTAAGCTTAACTGATTTTTTAAAGTAAAATAGTTGATTTACGGTTTTTAATACTGTTACATATTGAGTAAATGTGTACACTTCGAGTAAGTGCTGCATTAGAATTCTATTTGTTACGAAGTTGATTTAGTACTTCCCTCACTTTGGTTTCCTTTTTATCTGCCTTCTAAAGAAAAAATGCTTTATAATTATCATAAAACAGCATTTTTTAAGAAATACCAGGTGACCGAATTAATATTGTGTATCCTGGCTATAGAGAAAAAAGTTTTAGCCCTGGCTGGTGTAGCTCAGTGAGCACGGTCTGCGAACCAAATGGTCATACACAGGTTTGATTCCCATTCAGGGCACATGCCTGGGTTTCAGGCCAGGTGCCTGGGAGGGGGCACATGAGAGGCAACCACACATTGATATTTCTCTTCCTCTTTCTCCTTCCCTTCCCTCTCTCTAAAACTAAATAAATAAAATCTTTAAAAAAAAGTTTTCAAATTATTTGAAGTGTCATTCATTGTCATTGCAACAAAAAGTTTCCTTCTGAGCTGTATATTTTATTTCATTCGATATTCTCTTAGCACAATTAAAATAAGTGAATAGAATTCTAGAAAATGAGCCTTAGATGAAACAACAAGAAAAATCTAATGACATTCTCATAGGAAAACTCTAAAAAAATGGGCTAAGCTAATATGGTTGATATTCTTTTATTTTTTTAAGATTATTTTTTAGAGGGAAAGGAAAGAAGTAAGAAAAAAAATAAGAAGAGAGGGAGAAAAACATCAGTGTGTGGTTGCCCCGCTCGTGCCCCCAACGGGGGACCTGGCCTGTAACTCGGGCATGTGCCCTGACTGGGAATCGAACCAGTAACCCTTTGGTTTGCAGGCCCGTGCTCAATCCACTGAACTACACCAGCCAGGGCTGCTTGATATTCTTTAAAATAATTGTATTTCTATTTCAAAAATAATGTGGAACTTCTACAAAGTAAAAGAACAAATAAGAAAGTTAAATCATGAGCTAATTTTAAATACTGCAGACAAGTTACTTGTATTAAACTTATGACTATCAGGTATGTTCCTGTAATTAAAATTAGTCTTAAGTTATTTGTGTATTCTGGTAAGAGGAGAGACTTTATTCTTAAATACTGGGGTGAGCAAGAGTAGGTTTACAGTTCGCATGGAAAAAGGCATACAGGTTATGATTAACTCAAAAGAATGTCACTCACAACTGTAAACCTACTTTTTGCCAAACCCTGTATTGCTTGTGCAAATTCCCTAGTATTTTTTATCCCAGAAGGAACTTTGTTATGGCCTTAGTCACAAGAAAGTAGATTTGGATCTAGAAGATAATAACACCTGAATGCTTGCTGCATGACTTGGTGCCATCTGCCATAAATACTTGAAGCCACAAAATGTCCCTGTATTTGTCATGCCACCTACTTTTGTTCTATTGGGATTTGATAATAGACAACCCTGGTATAATTTTTACTGTTCCCAAAAGGGATTATTTCACAAAATAGTTCCCAGTGTTTCAGGACCCTGCTTTTCCTGGTACCGGGATGTGACATTTAATAGACCCTAGTGTCTGGTGCACAGTGAGAACTAAATAAACTATTCTTTAACATAATGTATATATTTTGCAATAAGCCAGAAACAATTTATATTTAATAGTTTATGTTTTGTGTGCTATTCCAAGAGGTCTGGTAATCCCTGTGATTAAAGACACGTAAGATTTATATTCACTGTGGAGGAACATGATCATCCTGGCCGCTGTGAGTCACTCTGGAAACTTCTGTTTCCCAATTACTCAGATCATTAAATCAAATTCAGTTCAGCTCAACAAACATGAAAGCACCTTTATGGTCTTGTAAGGTTATAGTGCTATAAAAAAGGCAAGCATATAAGCAAATAATTATCATACAATGTGATGAGAGATTAATTTTGAAGTTGAGTGGGCTTCAGGAAGGCCTTATAGAAGAAGTGTTTGAGCTGGATTGTGAAGGATGATGGAATTCACCAGAACTCAGTATGAAAGGATGGTCCGGAGGAAGAAGAGCTGTGCAGAGGCCTGCGGATAGTTGATGACAGCTGATTCATCTAGTGTGAAGCACTGAGAAGAGAAGTGCAGAAGGTGGGTATGACCAGGTCATTGAGGGCCATGGATACTGTGATAACAAACATGAAAACTGTACAATGAGGAGCCAGAGTGGAGTTTTATGCAGAGGAGTGGGATGATCTTGGAACCACCACCTCACTGTGTTGGGAACACAGGGGAGGGTGCAGAGATTGAAGGCAGGAGGGGAGGCCTGAATTAAGGCAGTGGCAAGTACATTGGGGGTGAATATATTTGAGAGGTACGTAGGTGAATTGGCAAGATTTAATTAATTTCATAAGTAAAAGGGTGTAAGGCTTTAATCATTTGGAAAAAGTTACATTTTAATATTGACATTTAAGGTTATTTAAGCATCAAATTGGCTCAGAAAAGAACAGGAAATCTCTCAATGTGAAAGGAAAACATGTTTAATAAAAGTAACATTTTGAATGCATGAAATAAATTACTGATTAAAAAGTCACAGGCTGCTATTTGAATTTAGATTGATGAGCCTGATTTGCAGAAATTTTTATATAACTGGTTTCAGTAGATAAAAATTTTTAAGCTACTATAGTATAGCATCTTTGAAATGAAATATCCTATAATTTTAAAAATCACAGTTGTATTTTTCATTATTCTACATATGAGCTGTTATTGAAGGATTCTTATCTGTCCAGTATAAGCTATGGCTAAGTTCCTGGATCAAAGATTTTAGAAGGAATTTAGCAATGTTTTTTTGGTCACATCATCTGCTCATTAGAGAAAGCCTAGCCATTCTGCTGGTGATAGAAAATGGAATTTTCAGGTCGTCTGAAAGATCCCTTTCTATTAAAGAACATTTTTAATTCTTTTTTTAAAAAAACATTGTGTTTATTTTTAGACAGAGGAAGGGAGGGAGAGAGGGAGAGAAACATCAATGTGTGGTTGCCTCTTGCAGGCCCCCTACTGGGGACCTGGCCTGCGACCTAGGCATGTGCCCTGACTGGGAATCGAACCAGCAGCCCTTTGGTTCACAGGCCAGTGCTCAATCCACTGAGCCACACCAGCCAGGGCAGAATAATATTTTCATATTAATAATGTATATGTTATATATCATCAAAATTTTGATTCCTTAACACATAACAATACTTAGTAGCAGTGTATTAACTACCATTATATGTAGTGATGAATGCAAATTATACTTTGAGATAGCTGCATGAATGTGGCTGTAATTTCTCCCTGTGACTGCTGATACTGTGTGATTTATGGCATATATTTATACTTGAAGGAACTGGTAGATTTCAAGCAGTGGTTAGTTAAAATAAAGATATGTTTTCATGGTTACCTGAATTCTTTCCATGGATCCTTTGGGGGTCCAAAGATCCCAGGTTAAGAAATTACCAGTTCAGCAATTACCTGAGAAGCCTCAGTAAGTAAAAGACTGAATGGATATGGTTCACATTCATTTCAAAGAAACTGCTTTTGTTTTATATATTGGAGTTCCATATAAGGTTTCATTTGGAATAAAAATGGTTTCTGGAGCTAAATGCATAATTTTGAAAACTGTAAGTTACAAAAAAAATTCTCTGTTTAGCTTGCTTTTTTACCTTAAAATGGATTTATTTTGCAAGTACATTAGTGTAGCATTGAGTTTTTAACACTGGAGATAGAAGTTTAGAAGTCAACAGTAAATAGTTGAAGCTGTGGAACCTCAGTGGGATTGTCCAGCAATAACCTGTGTGAGCGCAGCATGGGAAGAGACAGGCCAGGAGCAGGCAGAAGAGAAGCCTGGAAAGAAGGCAGAAGGAGTTGTTGGGTAGCTCAGGGAACACAACCTCTGAAATGTTACAGAAGCGAAGGGTGTCAAATGCTACAGAGATGTCACATATGATGAGGACAAAAAAAAGAATCCACCGAACTTGGCTGAAAAGGAGGTCGGTGACCTTTTCTATGGCATTTCTTTTTTTTTCACCTTCACCTGAGGACTTTTTTTCATGCTTTTACAGCTAGAGGGAGGGAAGAGAGAGAGATATCCATGTAAGAGAGAAACTCGATTGGTTGCCTCTTGTACGCACTCCAACTGGGGATGCAACCCACAGTCTAGGTATGTGCCCTCACCAGGAATCAGACCCGTGACATTTTGGTGTGCAGGATGACACTCCAACCAACTGAGCCACACTGGCCAGGGCTCCTACGACGTTTTTAGCAGAGCAGGAAGGGCAGATGCCAGATTGAAATGATTTGAAGACTGAACAAGAGATCAGTGCCGTTCAAACGTTGGTGGGGAGGCACGGTGTCTGTAATTTGCAATCTGTTGTGGACTGACAGCAGCCCTGCTATGTGACCAGAATGCCACTCGTGCCAGGGGGCCGGGCACCCTAAGGTCTGGGTGACAACCAAGCTGGTCTATATTCTGTTCAACAAGACAAACCTGCTGGCAGCAGGCTTGAATGTCGTGGCCAGGTCAAATTGCTATAACAGTTCCTAAATGCTTATTCTTAATTCTCTACAGTAGTGGAGGTATAGACTACTTTTAAAAGAAGCTTATCTGTCAAGGAAGAGAGAAGAGCCAGTACTCCGCAGGGCTTACAGGGCTGAGAGAAAGTTTCTACCAATATGATTTCTTGCAACTTTCTCTTCTATCTCCTAATGTTCTTCATGTTTCACATTCTTTTCAGTCCCGAACTTGGGTCTCCTAAAACAGTTTCTGGTACATAGAAAGTATTTAAATTAAAAGGTTGTTGAACAAATAAATGGAATTTCATGTGCACTGTGGAGGATTTACGTGGGGTCTGTGTTTCCAGATTTTACAGTAGAATATCCTGCCTCAATCTCTGGGTATTTATTTTGCCATTAGTCAGAGAATTATCAGGGAGGTGCATAATCTGCATAGTTTTTGAGTGCATTAAACTGCTGTTCTCTGTGTTCAAAGATGAAATCACTCACTTTCACTTAGTAGGAGCTGTGCCTTGAGTTGCATTTGTTTGTTTTCTCAAAATTAGTGTTGGATTTGTCTATTGCTTTGCCTTCCCTTCACTCTTAAAGGGTATACATTAACAAAAGACTAAACTAAACAAACAAAAAATGTACAAAAGAGGAAAGAGAAGCATCCAAATAACCAATGTTTTTCTAATTAAAGAACAAATTGACTTGTAACTTATGTAAAGCAATAATATATTTTTATTAATAACATACCAATACATTATTATAAATAAAGCTGAGATTTTGATGGGGAAAAAAAAGGCTAAACAGGTTTGGGACTAACCATGGCCACAGAATAAAGAGAATAAAGAGAATAAAGAGAACAGAATTGACTGGCACAGAGCTCAAACCCTAAGATAATATTTCAGTATAAAAGAACTGTTGGATGTTTTTGTTCTTTTGGGGTTTTTTGGTAAATCACTTCCTCTTTTTCTAATTGGACTGTTTTCAAACTTTCCTCTTATTTTCTCACCTGCAGCATTGCCCCTACACCACACAGCGGAACTCAAATCTGTGCCTGTGAAAATGAGAATTCCAATATAAAATGTGGACAATATGAATAGGAGCCAGAGAAAAGCAGACAACTTTAGTTATTCATACAATAGGCATTTACTGAATGCTCAGTGTGTGCCGCACACAGCACTGAGTGCCAGGCATGCAACTTCCCTCCGAGGGGGTGTAAAACTCGTGTCCAGCTGGGTGTGGCAGGTTAGACTTCTATATTTAAGAATTCAGCCAGACTTGTTTCCACGGCAGCTGGAAGGCTCTTCGCATCCGTACGGCTTTCACAGCTCTAGTCTCTCCTCTACTAGATTGTTAACCTTAATCAGGCGTTATTAACAGTTTTAAGAAAGAAGCAGGAAAATTCCTGATATGTATGTGTGTATGGTTTGGGGAGTGGAGTAGAGAGAGAGGTGATTAAATGGGAACTTTCAGTACTTTGGGGGAATAAGCAGTAGTTGTTTTTAAGTCTTTATAAGTTGTTCGTAGTTGTTTATAAGTTGTCTTCTTCATCTGGTCCTTATCATGAAGTACACATCTGTAGGAAAATCTATTGCCACATTAGAGCCAATGACTGTTGAAGTGTGTGGCTTGTATGTATTCGTCCATTCATTCATTCAAAAATAATTTAGTAAATACATTCTATGTTTAGCATCCTTAACTGTGCTAAAGGGTCTTGGCTGAGAAGAGAAAAAATGTGTCAATAGCTATAACACAAGGTGGAAAGCATTCAGTGCTGTACTTAGATCAGTGATTTTCAATGGGTAAGCCACAAGAATTTTTAAAATATGCAATTCCTGACTATTTAGTCAGGGGCACTGACCTCTTTCCCCTTAGATTGTCAAATTTAAAAAATGAAAACAGCCAACAGAAAAACAGCTGTCTGGTGTGAATGAATCAGAATTATACCTGTTTTTTTGTTAGATCGGCAAAAATATACAGGGTCCTGCAGAAGTAAGGTTTGCTTGAGTGTGAATGTCTCACATGAGGTGAACAGACATTTGAACATTTCACCTAAAACATCATATGGTGTGCTTCAGTGTGACATTGTTATGTAACAGAATTGCATGCTTATGGTTTTGTAATAAAAGATTTTGTAATAAAAAAGGGGCATTTTTTGTGCCAGGCCCTGTGGGTTTTGAGGGGGGGGTGGTGTGCCACAGAATTTTAGTAATTAGTTTATGTGTGCCATGAGATGAAAAAAGTTGAAAATTGCTGAGTAGGTAATACATAATTAACTTCATTAACCTGACTGTAAAAGACACATGGTCATTCAGAAATATCACATGCAGCCCTGGCTGGTGTAGCTCAGTGGATTGAGTGTGGGCTGGGAACCAAAGGGTCGCTGGTTCAATTCCCAGTCAGGGCACATGCCTGGGTTGCGGGCCAGGTCCCTAGTAAGGGCTATGTGAGAGGCAACCATACATTGCTGTTTCTCTCCCTCTCTTTCTCCCTCCCTTCCCTCTCTCTAAAAAAAAAAGGAAAAAGACTTTTCCTCACATGCGTAGAGGAAAAGTCTGCTTGTTTCTCACAAAGCCAGATTGTGATCTGTGGATCCCCTGTATGTCAGATGATCAAGCTCTAGACGTTTAGGGAATAGTAAATAAGTAATATCACTTTGGCATAAAATTATGCCAAAATTATGTGTGCATTTTTTAGCATATTGATTTCTCATAAGCAGTTAAATGAGTCTTAAAGCACCTTCTATAAATGTATAATATACTACAAACAATACATCTGCTCTGGCAGGCAAAATTACATGGTAGTAAAGCCTGGCTTTTGCAGTCATGTGTCGTCTGAATGTCCACTCCTACTTACTACTAGGTTCATGATCTTGGATACACTGTTCACTTTCGTGGGCCTCAGAGCGCTCACCTTAAAAATGGGAAAAGAACAAAACTCTAGGGTTGTTGGATAATCAGTAATAATAGCTAACATTTATTGAGCATTTACTATGGGCACTTCACATAAATTATTTCATAGATTATTTCCCCAAACGAGGCTAGCGGTGGTGCCACTATTCCTGTATTCATGTATCAGAAACTGTAGCTTAGAGGTTAAACAACGTGCCCAAGACTGTGAGACAAAAAAGTGGTACAGACATATCCAAATCCAGTCTTGACTCCAGACTCATTATTTTTTCCTTTTTCAAAAGCAGCTTTATTTATATGTAATTTGTCATATTCACAATTATGTAAGCATCACCATAATTTAATTTTAGAACATTTGTATCCTCCTAAAAGAAACCCCATGCCCATTTGACAAGCATTCCACCCATAATCCTCCACTCCTAGTCCTAAACTGCCGCTAATCTGCTTTCTATTCCTATAGATTTGCCTACTCTGGACATTTTATATAAATGGATAAAGTATGTAGAGTATGTTACTGGCTTCTTCTACTTAGCATAATGCTTTCGAATTTTATCCATATTGTTGCATATATCAGAACTTTTTATTGCCAAATACCATTCTGTCATGTGGCTGTACGATTCTTGTTTATTCATTCGTCAGTTGATGGGCTTTAGGGTGGTTTTCACTTTTTGTTCACGTGCATAATGAGGCTATGAACATTTGCATATAGGTTTTTTTGTGCGTGGATTTAAATTTTCACTTCTCTTGGTTATATACCTAGTAGTCATATGCTAGGTTATATGATAACTTTATTTAACTATTTGAGGATATTCTTTATTTTAATTGTGAAAATTTTTTTAAAGTTGAAAGAATAGTGCAGAGTACATGTATAACCTCCATTTAAATTCAATAATTGGCCCAGGCTGATGTGGCTCAGTGGATTGAGTGTGGGCTGGGAACCAAAGGGTCGCTGGTTCGATTCCCAGTCAAGGCACATGCCTGGGTTGCAGGCCAGGTCCCCAGTGAGGGCCATGTGAGAGGTAAGCATACATTGATGTTTCTCTCCCTCTCTGTCTCCCTCCCTCCCCCTCTCTCTAAAAATAAAAGTAAAATCTTAAAAATAAATAAATAAATTCAATAAGTGTTAATATTTTGCCAGTTTTACATCCCTACTTCTTTCCTCCGCCTCCACCTTCCCCCCACCACTCTCATTCTCTCATTACATTTTTAAAGCCAGCCCTCTTAACTAATATTTTATATTTATCACCAGTTAAATGAGTGGACATCAGCAGAATAGTTCATATAATGTATAATACCTGGCCAATAATAGCTACTCAATAAATGTAAATTCCCTCCTTTCCTCTTTTCCCCAACATTCAGAAATGTCGTGCACATTCTGGAGTGGCTAGCTCTACATCAAGATAAGAGAAGTGAGATCTAAGTAAAGATTTGTACGTCTTACTTTCTATAGAATTCCTGGACCAAGGTCAGTGGACTAGGTAGGTGGCCATCCAAACTGTGGTGATTCAGCTGTCCAATTTCTGCTTGACTGTATCAGGGTGATAATTAGGAAGAGCAAGATGGATTCTATGAAAAGTTAAATTAAGAGGAAATAAAATAGGTAAAATTTCAACCATCGCAATTGTTACTTTTTTACTTTAATTTATTGGGACAGTTAATAAAATTATGGTTTTTTAAGGAAGCAGGAACTTCAGCTTATATGCTCTTCTAAAGCAAAATAAGAAATCTTGTTTACTAATTCAGCCCTTTTCACATCTTCACATTGTGTTTGGGGACCTGAGGAAGGAGCTGTGAAAGAGAACTGACCAAAGCTGAAATTTTACCCAAAATAGCATCAGAAAGGGTCAGTTTCTTGGCTGGACAGTGACACAGAGCAGGTGAGACGCAGGGTCATGTGCTCCCAGTTCTGCTGCCAGAGTCCCACTGGGCCTGGACCTGAGATTCTGATCCTAGCTGTGCATCAGAGAGAGACCATTATGACACCTGACAAAATGAACAATTTCTTAATATAATCTAATATAAGATCTGTATTAAAATGTCCCCAATTGTCTCCAAAATGTCTCTTTGTTACTGAACAGCGATTGGAGTCCTGCTACCTGCTGCCTCCATCTAGGCAAAATTACAGAGGCAAAGGTAAAGACCTTTCAAAAGCTTCACAATTTGAAGGCTTCTGGTCAAGATGGCAGTGTAGGCAGACACAGCTCACCACCTCCCACCAACCACATCAAAATTACAACCAAAATAAAGAACAGCCATCACTCAGAACCAACAGAAATCGAGTTGAATGGAAGTCTGACAACTACAGAATTAAAGAAAAACCACATCCATCCAGACTGGTAGGAGGGGCACAGATGAAGAACCGGCTGGTCCCACATCCATGTGTGGTGGATAAAATTTGGGATGGATACAATGGGATTGAGGAGTCCCAGCCTCACACCAGGTCCCCCAGTCCAGGGTTCCAGTATCAGGAATATAAATGCCCACAACTTCTGGCTGCAAAAACCAGCAGGGATTGAGTCAGTGGAAGAAACTTCTGGAGCCCTAAGCAGTTCCTCTTAAAGAACCTGATAGGGGACTTAAGAGTTGGAAAATTTTAGTTTAGGTAATAGCTAATAGGCTTAGTAATCAATGCATGTGAAAGCTTTTATTCCAGGAATGGAAGGTATGACCCACCCTGACTCCAGGAGACCATAAACAGTCCCACCTTTGTGCCCCAGGGGAACTGCAAGCAATCAAGACAATGTCTGAGCCACTGTGCTCCAGGGAGAGATGCCCACTGCCTGGGGCACAGCTTAAGACCACTGCCCAAAACAAGAATGCTGAAGTTGTTTTTTTTTAATCCAATTAACATTTCCCTGAATTCCAAACCCTTTACCTATACTTTGTTCTCCTTATAAAAAGGGTCATTTTAAAATGAAATTTAAGATGGTCTGTTAGGGTTTGAACCCACCATCTTCTCAGCTCGCTGGCCATCTGAATAAAGTGCCCATAAAGATTCAATCCCTGTCTCTGCTTATTAGGTGTGGTAGTGACAGGCAGCCCGAATTCCGGTGTCTTCTCCGGTTTCGAAGCTAGGTCTGGGGTAAAGGAGGAGGAATCAAGGGGTTATTCCAATGAGTAAGTTCAGAGAACAGAATGCCACATGAGAAAGGCATTCTCCAAACTGTTGTGAAATGAAAACCCAGATGCAGACAGTGACTTTGATGCTAATGACAGTGAGGATGATGAAATGGAAGGAAATAATACAGTGAATTGCACAAGGGAAAAGAACATGGAGACCTCTGCACATGACTCCAGGCATCACAGGAAACACACTCACTCACGGTCATCTAGTGAAGAAAGAGAACGTGGTATCAAAAGCCACACAAAAATTTCCAAGTCAGGGGACATGAGAAAAGGGAAGATAAGCCCCAAGAGAGATGATCCAGGGATCAGGAGAACTACTGTTACACTGACCATGATTACTGAAAAGAAAAGAAAGATTCCCATTCACACAGAGAGGCCAGTCAGAGAGATTCCCATTGGAAAAGGCATGACAAGAAGATAAACTGAGGGGAAGGGACCAAAGAGAAAGAAATGACAGAGTTTGGAAAAGGGAGAAAGACAGGGAGAAATATCCCACAAGAGAACAAGAAAGAGGGAGCGTCAGAGGCGAAGAATTTGTTTTGGAGGTATCTTTGAGCTCGCTGAATAGACACCGTGAGCGAAGCTCACCCCCACCGAGCTAAAAAAATGTATGGACAAGAAGTTATTGTTGAAATTAAATGGTAGCAGACATGTCCAAGGATTCTCGCGGGGATTTGACCCCTGTATGAATCTTGTGAGAGATGAGTGTGTGGAGATGGCAACTAGTGGGCAACAGAACGATATCGGAATAGTGGTAACACAAGGCAATAGCATCATCATGTTAGAAGCCTTGGGACGAGTATAAAGAATGGCCGTGTTCACCAGAGAAACCCAACTGCTTCTACGTCCCTTCTCCACATGTCCTGTTTTACTACAAT
The DNA here is from genome assembly GCA_004026765.1 of Micronycteris hirsuta. Classification (NCBI taxonomy): domain Eukaryota; kingdom Metazoa; phylum Chordata; class Mammalia; order Chiroptera; family Phyllostomidae; genus Micronycteris; species Micronycteris hirsuta. Next base: position 24,370 of record PVJI01010747.1, on the reverse strand, counting down.
ATAAAAATTGAGTCTTGTACATTTTCACATTGAACTTTTGTTAAATAAAGTTTTGTATTGGTAAAAAAAAAAAAAAGAACAAGAAAGAGATAGGCAATGAAATGATTATGACCGACACAGTGAGAAGGGAAAAGCAAAGAAAAGGAAGAATGTATGGGAAGCAAAGAAAGATATGAAAACAGAGGTAGGGAAAAACGAGAAGTGTTCAATCTTCAGAAAGAAAGCAAGACAGAAAGGAAAACAGACAGAAATCTAGGGCAAAGGATAGGTTTCTTGACCAGGAAAGATCCAATAAAATGAGAAACATGGAAAAGACAAAGAAAAGAAACCCAGAGAAACTCTCTAGTTGTGAAACATCAATGGGAGAAAAATACAGAATCACAGAGGAATGCCAGGAGATTGGCAAAGAACAAGAGAGACCACAGGAGACACTGAGCAAGTTTGCAAAACGGAGCAATGCAGAAACTGTGAAGTCAGCTAGAGAGAGGTACTTGGCCAGGCACGTGGCACGGGTTAGTGCAAGGACACACATTGAGGAAGATGACTGACTTCCTGGAACATGCTGTGTGAACACATAAAAGAGGGTGTTAGAAGTGGTAAACTACATTTTCAAGATTCATTTTTGGTTTAGGGTTAAGTCAAAAGTCACTCCTTTTATCTTGACTGTTTGAACTGATATATAATAATTACTTATCAATATCACATTCCTGGTTGTATCCAAACAACCTAACGAGGGTTAAATCCTAGCAGGTACTTTACGAGGACAATTAGCTCCACTATAACCATTAAAAAATAATTTAAACAACTTTCCTAATGTTGGTTTTGTTGCAGGAGCTGTTTGTTTTATAAATACTGTGTTTCAGATAAAATTAAGTGGATTTGAACATAGAGAATATTGTTACATTTTATATTTTGAACTTTGTATTAAAGTATAAAATATGGATAGATACACATCTTTAACTTTTTAGCTCAGGCATATTGGCTTAAATGAAAATAAAGATAGTGATATGTTTGTACTTAAAAAATAAAATAGAATAGAAGTAGAATAGAATAGAAAGCAAAAACAAAATCTTAATGTTGCTAGCTTGAAGAGCAAATAAAAATTGACTGGAGTCACATACGGAAAAGCAGCTGCTACAGCAGAACCCCTCAGAGCTGTTCTTACCACAATTGCAAACGGGAAATAATTTGGCCAAACCGATTCGACTTTTGTCAAGAATGTGGTGGCCAGCTTTGAAATCTCAAGAACTCTCTACTCAATGGGCACAGACTTACACGACCTCGACTTCTCTATAGCAAATTGGCAAATTGGCTCCACAACCCGGCTGACGATTTGGGCACCGTGTTCCAGTCAGGGCAGTGTGAAGTCAGGGAGACCAACTTTGTAACAGTTGTTAGGTTTTCTCTAGTGGAAAGACCTGGTTTGAATCTCAGCTCCACCACCTACCCAGTTTTATGATTTTAGGCTAAAGCTTAACCACTCATGAGCTTCATTTTGTCATTGGTAGCTGGGAGTGGTGGTTCCTATCTCCCCAGGAGGTAGTGCAAATGGAAAGAAGTGATGTATGTGAAAGCCTAGAACAGAGCCTTGCAACTGGCAGGATTGAGGCATTCCTTCCCCCCTCCAGTGGCAAGTCAATGGCAGAACAGAGCCAAGCTCGCCATGCCTGTATCTGAGCCCAGCTACTGCAGTGAGGCGTGCAGCCCACATCCTTGACAGGACATGTGGCCAGTGAACAGGGCTTTCTGCCAAGTGGTGGAGGCCTTCAGGCAGGGATTGAAGCAAGCCCTGCCTTCAGGAAGCCGCACGCCTAAGCAGCCCTTCCACGCGTCAGAGCAGTTCAAACCGTTAGTGGTTTTAAATAGACAATGATCACATTTGCTTTCCTGAATGCTTATACTTCCGAATATTTCTAAATATAAACTTAAACCATGATATTCCCTACACACACACACACACACACATACACACACACACACAGTGCTTGAATCAGAAGTGGCTTTTCCCCAACTTTTTATTTTGAAAAATTTTAAACATGTAGAAATGTTGCAAGTAGTACAATGAATATCATGTACTATTCATTTAGATTTATTGGTTGTGGTTCACTGCATTTGCTTTCTCCCTTTCTGTTCTTTTATTTTTCACTTGTTGGTGAACCATTTAAGATTTAATTATAGACACTGTGACACTTCATCCCAAAATACTTCAGCGTGTTTTTCCCGACAACAGGGGCCTTCCTCCTACAGAAGCGCAGAATAAGTGTCTCGGGGAATGTAACGTCAGTGCGCTGTGTCATTAACACACAGTCCAGAGTCAGATATTCCAATTGTCCCCAAAATAGCCTCTGTAGGTTTAAAATGCAGACTTCAAAAAAAAAAAAAAAAAAAAGGAAAAGAACCACACGTGCTGCTTAACTGTCATGTCTCATCCAGTCACTGTGAAATTCAGCCCTTGCCCCTTTGGCACCACAGCTAATTGCTTTCCTTTTCGTTGTTCTTTGCATCAGTGAGCCTCAAAACTAAAACCAGCAATTTCCCATCTTCATTTTTGACCCCTGTACTGAAAAAAAAAAAGGGTGGCTTGTACTGAATATAATCCCACTACTTCTTAATTCTTAGCTTTAAACCATATTTAAACCAGATGTGAAGAAATGTTAACAGCACCTACACAATGACAGGGCAGGGGAGGAACAGGGCATTCAGTCTGAAGCACCTTCAAGTGAAAGTAATGACAGAATACCCAGGTGACAAGACCAATAGGTCTTGCTTGGACATGGGAACCTGAATCTCTCCCTAGGTAAAGTAAAGAAAGTCACCTACAGAGAGGCGAGAGGGGAAGCCACAGAATGGGTGACTTTCCCAAGGGAGGGACTACTCTGTGAGAAGAGCCGATCTGAACCTTAGGAGACTTCCAGGCCAGAGGGGAAGGAGCAGGGCATGCTGGAGACCCAGAAGAACCAGGGAAGTGGGGTGTCCTAGGAGGCAAGGAAGGAGAGGGGTGCAGAGGTAATGAGGAAGAAACAATGAATCCCACCCCTGAGTCGCTTACGGTTTTTAGTTCCAGGTGCAATTTAATTCTCAGGACCAGGCCAAGAGAAGGACCCAGGGACCTGGAGCTGTGACAGCTGGAGTCAGATCAGATAACCTTCTTGAGAGGCACGATGGAGGCCAGGCTAGAGGGGTAAGCCCCACTCCTCAGATCCCCTGAGGCGAAATTCCTTCAGGTAAAACTGCAGACAGAATCTGAGAAAAATCACCCAGAAGAGAAGTTGCTAAGGAGACAGTGAAGGGACAAGCTAGGGGACAAAGCCAATTCAGTTGGGATGGCCAGGGAGCAAGTGGAAAGAATCTGTGTCCTTGATTAACATTGAGCCACTGAATTAACAAACTCCAAAACTGCCCCACCTTTGGACTTCTTGCTAACTTAAAATAATAAACTTCTGCGCTATTAAGAAAAACAAGAGGAGCCCTGGCTGGTGTGGCTCAGTGGGTTGAGCACCAGCCAGCATGTGATTCCCAGGCAAGGCACATGCCTGGGTTGCAGGCCAGGTCCCTGGTTGGGGGTGTGCAAGAGGCAACCAGTCGATGTATCTCTCATACATTGATGTTTCTCTCCCTCTCTTTCTTCCTCCCTTCCCCTCTCTCTAAAAATAAAATAAATAAAATGTTTTTTAAAATAGGCAACCTAAATCAATAAATTTAAAGTCTCTTAAAAAGCTTCTCCTCTTACCAAGAAGTCTTAAGAACCAAGAGAATGAAGTAAAAAAATCAAATAGGTGAAGGTAACAAAGTCACAATGACTGTAGCAAATTCACTAAGCTTGTTAAATAGATCTTGTACAGGTGATCGTATTTGGAAGTTTATGGAGAACAAGCCTATCAACCATTGACTCAATGATTATAAAAGATCACGGAGGAAAAACCAGAAAAGTAGGCAAAAGGAAAATCTGTTAAATAGGCTCTTAGTTTCTTAAGACAAAACATATAAATACATACATACATGTGTATATTACATGTATATATACACGCATGTATGTTGTGCGTACACCTGCATGTCCATGGGTATACACACATATATGCATCTCTGTACTTACTATATATATGTCCACAAAATTCGTCCCACACAGGAAGCACCAATGAACCCATAAGCATTTCTTATCACTCTGGGGTGAGAACAAGAGAAAGCAGGGTCCAGACTACTAAAAACTGAAAAGGGGCTTGAGGTGCTCTTCCCACCGAACAAGGGAATCGTGGCCAGAGTAACTAGAATTAATCGCTTTGACAATGCACCAGTTTTAACACGGTTTCAAAGCAGCGTGAGTCACAAAGGAGGGGAAGTGTCGTGACACTCTTCCCACTGTCGAGCTTCTCTGCGTAAACTCTTCTCAGCAGGCACTGAATCACCGGGTGGGGGGGGGGATTATTAAACCCTTTCTGTGTCTAAGAAATTAACACCGTAGCACTTCTGTTTTGCTACAAACCTTCCTTTAGACTTGTTTACAGGACCGCGAACGGATTTAACAGGCTCCAGCTTCTAAATTTAACCCTAAAACATTTAAACTCATTTCTTTCCATTTATTTTGAAAATGGTCTGTGCTGGAGTTATGAAGAGGGAAAGGAAAAGCATATTTTCCCCCTCAAATTAATGGTATAACTGTAGAAGTGAAACATCCTTTATCTCATTTACAGGCTGTAGCATTGACTGCTTCTTCCCTGTTCCTGAGGCCCTCTAATCCTGGGGGAGGCGCTGGGGGCGGGGGAGGTTGTTGAACAGCTGCGCATTTCCAACATAGTATTCCCTAAATGGTGTCAAATGACCGGGAGTGAAGTTTTGGTGACTGGATGATTTATTCACTTAGTCATCGCTGTTCCATCAAGAGAAACAATGAGAGTCTTTTGTTTGTGTTTCTGTGTGTAGGGTGTAAGGGACGAAGAGAAGAAAATAGCTATATAATGCAATCTTGGTCCTCCGTTTTCCTCTCTCAATAGAAGTCTTTATCTTCAAATTACTACATATATCATAAAAATAGAATATATACTGCATTGTGGCGCTTTCCACATTTTTTTCACATGTTTCTGAAAAGGTTCTTTTTTCCTTCTCTATAAAAAAAAGTAGTGCATGAATATGTTCTGATCATAAAATAGTCAAACATTACAGAAAAATACAGAGTGCCAAACAAAAGCCTCCCTTCACTGCCCTTGGCCAATCCCCTTCTCCTACCATTCAGCCCCAACAAAAAAGTTCTTTTTTTGTTTTAAACTTCAATTACCCTGACTTGGGGAAGTTTCATAACAACAGATGGCATACTTCAAGCAGCAGGCAAATTCCAAAATACAATTAGGGATCACTGAAAATGAACCTCACTGTGGAGTGCCAGAGAGTGCCAGGGAACGTGTCACACAATAACAAATACAGATCAGGGTCGCATCCCTGCAAAGGGGCGCACGGAGCCAGAACGCTCCGGGTTTGCTTCCACCCCGCCCCTGGCTAGTCCCCGGGGAAATTCTGTTTCCCCTGCTGTGATGTAGGCTGGATAGTAGGAGCGTGAAATGACATCATGTGTATGTAACACCTCACAAGTGCCTGATTTATGCTATGTCTTTGGCAAATATTAGTTTTCCCACTTCCAGAGGAGCTTGCTGCATCGAAAACACATTTTGGTTTGCATTTGGTGAAGTTCTGGTTACCCCTGAGTGTTTATGAGGAAATTTATAATTCTGTTTTGTACACGATTTATCAACGGTATGCTTTGCTTTTCTGCCAAACTCCTCAGTACATATCACTATTTTACAGGCCAATTGGAAATAGATCTGCATTGCATTTTGGTTCAGACAATGCACAGGGGTGGGCAAAGTAAGTTTACAGTTACAATAAATATTATACAAAAATTAACAAATAATAATACAAGAATAAACTCTGCGTTTCACGTACTCACAACTGTAAACCTACTTTTACCCACCCCGTATTTGGACTCAGGCAAGAGTGTTCAGGACTGAGAAATCCTGATAATCGTGGGTTTCTCATTTGCCAGAATTCTGAATCATTAAATGACTGATTCAAAGAACCAGTTGAAAGTTTGGAAACACTGATGCAAGAACATTGGATTATTTTTAAATTATTAGTGTAAGGTTAACATGACTATTTGGAAGTTCAGAAATTCTGGTTTTCATTACCAAGAAAACTACTCTGCAATCATCCAATAAGCAAGCTCATAGTAAGATATAGTCTCTCGTCTTAAAAGATTGAGGCTTCTGAATGGATCCGAGAGCATCTTCCCTTCCTGTCCCGTAGTCTATGAAGCCTAGAGTGCCCCCTACTGGTTACTTTCCAGAAAGCCAGGCAGCTAATGGTTTCACAGAGGACTCGAAATTTTGAGACACTATGAATATAAATCTTTCTCTCTCTACCTTCCCTAATAAGTGACTCTCTTCTGAAGCCTAATTGTTTGAAAAAAAAGTCAGTGACTTTTTCTGATACCAGCTTGTTCCGTTAATCAGAGGTGTGTATGAGATACCATTTTTTAAATTATATTTTATTGTTTATGCTATTGAAGTTGTCCTAATTTTTCCCCCACATTCCCCTCCACCCAGCCCACCACACTCCCTCAGGAAATTCCCACACCACCGTCCATGTCCAGGGGTCATGCATGTATGTTCTTCAGCTACTCCATTTCCTATGCTGTGCTTTACATCCCTGTGACTATTCTATAACTACCTACTTGTACTGCTTAATCCCTTCTCCTTTTTCACCCGTCCCCTGACTCGCCTCCCATCTGGCAACCATCAAAACATTCTCTGTACCTATGATTCTGTTTCTGTTCTGCTTCTTTGTTTATTTTCATTTTTTAGATTCAATTGTTGATACATATGTATTTATTGCCATTTTATTGTTTGAACTTTTGATATTTTTTTTCCTCTTAAAGAAGACCCTTTAATATTTCATATAATACTGGTTTGGAGATGATGAACTCCCTTAGTTTATTTTGTGTCTGGGAAACTATCTGTCTTTCAATTCTAAATGACAGCTTTGCTGGGTGCAGTAATCTTGGTTGTAGGTCCTTGCTTTCCATCACTTTGAATATTTCTTCCCAATCCCTTCTAGCTTGCAAAGTTTCTTTTGAAAAATCAGCTGACAGTCTTATGGGGGCTCCTTTGTAGGTAATTTATTGCTTTTCTCTTGCTGCTTTAAAGATTCTGTCTTTGTATTTAACCTTTGGCATTTTAATTACGATGTGTTTTGGAGTGGGCTTCTTTGTGTCCGTCTTGTTTGGGACTCTGTGCTTCCTGGACTTACATGTCCATTTCCTTCACCAAGTTAAGGAAATTTTCTGTCATTATTTTTTCAAATAGATTTCTAATTTCTTGCTCTTTCTCTTCTCCTTCCAGTACCCCTGTGATGTGAATGTCAGTATGCTTGAAATTGTCCCAGAGGCTCCTTACACTATCCTCATTTTTTTATTCTTTTTTCTTCTTGCTGTTCTGATTGGTTGTTTTTTGCTTCCTTATATTCCAAATGGCTGATTTGATTCTCAGCTTCATCCACTCTACTGTTGATTCCCTGTAAATTGGTCTTTATTTCAATTAATGTATCCTTCATATCTGGCTGGATCTTTTTTATGCTGTTGAGGTCCTCGCTAAGTTCCTTGAGCATCCTTATAACCAGTGTTTTGAGCTCTGCATCTGATGGGTTGCTTATCTCTGGGTTGCTTATCTCCATTTTGTTTAGTTATTTTTCTGGAGTTTTGTTCTTTTCTTTTTTTAAAAGATTTTATTTATTTATTTTTAGAGAGAGGAGAAGGGAGGGAGAAAGAGAGGGAGAAACAGCAATGTATGGTTGCCTCTCACATGGCCCTCACCAGGGACCTGGCCTGCAACCCAGGCATGTGCCCTGACTGGGAATCGAACCAGGACTGTCTGGTTCCCAGCCCGCGCTCAATCCACTGAGCTGCACCAGCCAGGTGTTCTTTTCTTTTGTTTGGGCCATGTTTCTTTGTCTCCTCATTTTAGCACTCTCCCTGTTTTTGTTTTTATGTAGAGCTACTACATCTCCCAGGCTTGATAGAGTGGCTTAATGTAGTAGGTGTCCTGTAGGGCCCAAGGGTACAGCCTCCCCTATCACCCAAGCTAGGTACTCGAGATGCGCCCACTGCGTGGCTGTGTACAGCCTCCTCTTGTAATTGAGCCTTGGTTGTTGTTGGCACATCCAAGGTCAGCCACCACCTGTGTCCTGTCCGTGGTCACACAGTATTATCAAAAGGCGATCTGCAGATGGCTGCTACTTGTGCTGGGCTTGGAGGTGCCCAGGTGAGGCCAGGCTGTGAATCAAGGCTAACAGCTGTCAGTGCCAGGCCTGGGGCAACTTAGCGACAGGTACGTGGCTTGCTGAAGCCAGATGCTGCTTGTTTGAGAGAATTTAGGAAAATCTGAAGCATGGGCCAAGACAAGCTGTTCATATTGGGAGGCCACTGGAAACAGGGTGGGCCTGAAAGTTGGGTGGGGCAGGGCCCCAGAGAATCACCAAGGTAGGGCAAACAATGTGAGCCAGATGGATGGAGTCTCAGATATGGCACCCTCCTGCTGGCTCTGTGGGGGGAGGGCTCAGAAAAGGAAAAATGGCCTCTGCCAGCACATTTGTCTGGGGAAAACTGCCCCTCAGCTCTTGCCCAGATGCCAAACAATTCAGTTCTTCCACATATGTCTCTGATGCCTTTCAGTCTGCTGCTGCAGTACTGGAGTTCAGAGGGAGTGAGTTCAAGTGAGTCTCTGCATGGGTCCTTTAAAAGGAACTGCCTGAGATGCCAGCAATTTGTCTTCCACAGCCTCAATTCCTGCTAGTTTTTACAGCCTGAAGTTATAGAGACTTACCTTCCTGGCACTGGAACCCTGGGCCAGGGCACCTGGTGTGAGGCTGCGACTCCTTGCTTCTGAGATATTCCTCCTAATTTTTATCCACCACACATGGGTGTGGGACCAGCCCATTCTACATCTGCCCCTCCTACAATCTAGATGTGTTTCTTCAATTCCAAAGTTGTAGGACTTTCATTCAGCTCAATTTCTGATGTTTCTGAATGATGGTTGTTCTCTAGTTTAGTTGTAATTTTGATGTCCTGAGATACCATTTTAAATGTGATTAGTTATGTCTGTTGTATCCTAATATCTAAAGTAATCTGCATTTCAGAAGAATAATTAAATGGAATAAAGTGGCCCAAAAATATTTAATTGGGTTTTAACAATATATTTGCCTTGGCTGGTGTGCCTCAGTGGGTTGAGCACCAGGCTGTGGACTGAAAATTTGCTGGTTCAGTTCCCGGTCAGGGCACATGCTTGGGTTAGGGGCCTGCAAGAGGCAACTGATTAATGTTTCTCTCACATTGATGTTTCTCTTCCTCTCTTTCTTCGTCCTTTCCCCTTTCTCTAAAAATAAATAAATAAAATCTTTACAAAATATAAAAGTAAAATAAAAATATATTTTGTTGCAGGCTGCACTAGTCTCTCTGTACTTCCTGTGAATCTATAATTATTTCAAAATAAAAAGTTGAGAGAAAAATTCAGTGACTACATTGCAGCTTTAAATCATTTAAATATTTCTTTGAGCTTGTTGAACCATAAAGAAAAGAAAGTACCAATGACAAAGATAGAAATATGTGCATTTCTTGAAATTTGTATTTTCTATTCTTTTTCTTTTCCTGCTTCTCCCTTTGCTGGTAACCAACAGCCCTTCCTGATGATCCTTGAGGGCCCTGCAATAATCCAGCAAGAGTAGGTATGCCCACAGTCATAGGAAATCACAGCTAACCAGACTTCTAATGTGGACTAACTCACTGCTTTTCATACATGTGTTGTTAAGCAGAACCCTTGTATAATGCAATGTTACCTAGAATTCATTTACTTTTCATTCATCCGTTCATTCACTTATTCCAGTTATTGAGCACCCATTATGTACTATACACTGTCTACACGTCAGGCATGTGTGTCCCTTCTACCAGACAGAGGTCTAAAATATAATCACACTCCTTTTAACATTAAAACTGAAACTTTCTCACCCTGGCCAGTGTGGCTCGGTTGTTTGGAGTATCGCCCCACGCACCAAAAGTTTGGGAGTTCAGTTCCCGGTCAGGGCAGAGACATAGGTTGCAAGTTCGGTTCCCTGTCAGGGCACGCCTGGGCAGCAAATCATCAATGTTTCTCTCTGACATCTTTTTTTCTTTCTCCCTCCCTCCCTCCCTTCCTTCCTTTCTTGCCTCCCCCCACCCCCCATCAATAAATGTATCCTCAGGTGAAGATTAAAAAAAAAACCTAAAACTTTCTGTTTTCCCTCCCCAGAATCCCTCTCTGTAATAAACCATGAACTCCAGAGAGCAGACTCAGGCTAGGACCCCGTCCTTCTCTCGACTTGCCTACTGGTCTCTGATGGAAGTATAGGGACTTAGACTTGAACTTGTTTCTGTTGCTCCCAGCATCACCCTGGATTGTTCCCTACTACAGGTACCTGCAATGGGACCTAGAAGAAGGAGGCATGATGTTCTTCCCCATGTAGCATGAATGCACGCAAAAGGCAGAAATCCCAAACTGCTCTTTAAACACACGCACAGCCCAGACCCCACCTTTCCCTGGACACCTGGTAGCTGCAATATTCAGTCTTGTATCCGCGACCTCAGAAATCTCTAAAACAAAGTAGCCTGTCCTGATCTGGACTCCTCAGTCGCGCTTTGGCTAGCTTGTTCCATATAAAGCGGACAACAGAACTTGAAATAGGGGTGGGGCTCTGTCTCTCTCCTTCTGCCCTTTCTTTCCATCTCTCCCTTCCAGCTGGTGGACACCGAGGCACCTCCGTGGAACACTGGAGGCCTGTGAAAAATACAGATTGAAAGTCACTGATCTGGAACTTGGTGGGGAGGGGGGTAATTCCCTCCCTCTATTCTTCTTTAGTTATTAGGGCTGGACTAATAATAAAATTAACACAAGCCTAGGTTAACAGGAGAAAAACTAACTTAATATGTGTGCATAGGAGAATTTCAGTATGATGCTCAGATCATAAAATGAGCTCTAAGAAATGATTGAGCCAGGTACCTTTTTACATTTTTTTAGACAAAGAAGCAATACATTTGTGAGAAAATAACAGGGCAAAGACGGTCTCATTAGATTCCTTAGAAAGGAATCTAAGCAAGGTTTGGGTATTTTTTAGTAAGGAATCTAAACGAATTTTGGGCTCATGTAGTAAATCAGTAAAGTTGTTGCAGGGTATTTAGATAAGCTTTCTACTCTAGATTCTTTTAACTCTTGTGATAAGGTTGTCTCTCAGCCCTCCAGAGCGGGGAGGGCACCTATCACGGGGGAGGTTCATCTCCTGCTTTAGGGGAACAGGGAGGTCAGGGTTTTCTTCTCCAATGGGCAGTTTCTTAAGTAACTTTAGTTCAATGTGATCAATATGACCTTGGGTCACTCCTTTGTCAATAGAATCCCCTTTCTCAGCATCAAAGTTTAGATGGACAGGATTTGAATTTTCCTTTAAAGAAAAAAAGAATAAACAAATAAAAAACATGGATGGATCTTGAGAATATCATGCTAAGTGAAACAAGTCAGAAAAAGTCAAGAACCATCACTTATACATGAAATATAAAACTAAAAGCAACATATGAGAAAACAAACAAACAAAAACTCATAGACACAGCCTGGCTGGTGTAGCTCAGTGGATTGAGCGCGGGCTGGGAACCAAGTGATCCCGGTTTGATTCCCAGTTGGGGCACATGCCTGGGTTGCAGGCTGGGTCCCCAGTGAGGGCCATGTGAGAGGCAAACACACATTGCTGTTTCTCTCCCTCTCTTTCTCCCTCCCTTCCCCTCTGTCTAAAAATAAATAAATAAAATCTTAAAAAAAAAACCAAAAAACTCACTCATAGACACAGACAACAGTATGGTAGTTACCAGAGGGAAGGGGAGTGGTAGGTAGTAAAGAGAAAAAGGGGTCAAATATCTGATGACAGAAGATTTCATTTTTAAGATTTTATTTATTTATTTTTAGAGAGGGGACGGGAAGGAGAAGGAGGAGAGAAACATCAATATGTGGTTGTCTCTCGCGCACCCCCCACAGGACCTGGCCTGCAACCAGAAGTTGCCTTGCCTAGGAATCGTGGCAGGCAGGCAGGCCGGCACTCAATCCACTGAGCCACATCAGCCAGGGCTGATGACAGAAAATTTGACTTTGGGTGGTAAAGACACAATGCAATGTACAGTTGATGTATCACATGATGTATCACAGAGTTGTACACTTGAAACCTATGTCATGTAATTAACCAATGTCACCCCAATAATTTTTTTTTTTTTTTTTTTTTTTTTAGAGAGAGGAGAAGGGAGGGAGAAAGAGAGGGAGAGAAACAGCAATGTGTGGTTGCCTCTCACATGGCCCTCACTGGGGACCTGGCCCGCAACCCAGGCATGTGCCCAGACTAGGAATCGAACAGGCAACCCTTTGGTTCCCAGCCCGCGCTCAATCCACTAAGCTACACCAGCCAGGGCCATCCCAATAATTTTTTTTTTTAAAGATCAATGTGCCATTATCAGCCATCTTGACTTAGCCTGCCCTGGGCCCCTACAAACAGAGAGCTCCTGGTTTTGAATCCCTTGCTTGCTTTTTCTCTTGTGTTGGGTTGTTTCTCTTTTATTTCTACAGAGTTTTATTTGTCCTCTGTCCTATTCCCTCTGAGCACAACTTTAGGCAGTTACGTCTTGAAAAGCAATCTCATAGACTAATTTATGATTGGATGCTTATAGCCAATAATAGTTTGGTAAAGTGCATCCATCAAGGCACATCTGTCCAAGTCCCAGGAGGAAACAGATGGTGCACTCAAAGTAGCGTAATTCAAGGTCGGTTTAATAAGGGTGCTGTTTATACAGTGTGTGGGTGTATAGAGAGGCTACCAGAGATAGGATCAGAGTGTGTGCAGTGTGTAAGGAGACCACAAGAGAGCAGTATAACGGCATCCAAACTTAGGCCTAGAAGGATGAAGAGAGGGACCAAACTCTCCTGAAAGGTTTGAAGTCGGCAGAAAGAGGACTTGTGACCTTTCGTCAAGGGACCAGGCAGCCCAAGGTGACCTTTTAGGGATAAAGTTGGACAATTATAACACACTTTGACTTTCCTCGATTCTTCTGATCTCTGCTGAGGATCTTCATTGGTTGAACCCAGCTAATGGGGTCAGAGGCATTGAACTAGCGAAGGGTGGAGAGTGGATCTGGAGGGCAAATGGAAAATATCCTTTCCACAAGGTTATATACAATTTAGTAAGGTAATCCTGGAGTTATCTAATGATTGCTCATTGTGATATTGTGATTTATAATAAGAAATATGTATTTGGTCTTCGTCCCGGTTCCTAGAACAGAGCTCCTAAAACCCTTGGAACTTCCTGAGCTGACAGTGATAAAGGTGTCGTTTGTTATGCTAATGAGGTGACTTTCCCACCCACCTCAGGATGAGGGCTTGTTGCCAAGAAAACACACCCTGTGATTAGAGAGTTTGAACTTTCAGTCCCAAGCCCCTGACCTCTGGGGAGGGGAGAACGGCTGGAGGTTGAATCAGCAATGGGGCAATGGTTCAATCATGTCCATGTAACGAAGACTTCACACAAACCCAAAGGACTGGGTCTGAGAGCTTCTGGGCTGGTGAACCAGAATGCTTCCACAGGCCACGGTGCCACGCCCCAAACTCCATTAGGACAGAGCCTCTTTGTTCAGATCTTTTAAAATATCCTTTCTAATAAACTGGTAATCTAGTGATTAAACAGTTTTCTGAGCTCTGTGAGCCACTCTAGAAAATTAACTGAACCCAGAAAGGGGGTTGTGGGAACCTCTGACTCATAGCCAGTCAGTCAGAAGAGTAGAGTGAGCGTGTGACTGGCATCTGAAATGGGAGCTGTCTTGTGGGACTGAGTCCTTAACCTGTGGGATCCGATGCCGATTCCAGATACAGTGTCAGAATTGGGTCAAATTGAAGGACACCCAGCGGGTGTAGAGAACTGCTTGGTGAGGGGAGAATTAGTGACAGAATCATGCTCCTCTAAGGATGGCAGCGACATAAGGTCTAAACTTGTCTACGGCCATAGCACCCTGAACAGGCCCAATCTCGCCTGATCTCAGAAGCTAGGCAGGGTCGGGCCTGGTTAATACTTGGTTGGGAGAAATGTCCAAACCTGTAGAGAATTTTTATGAGTTTGCTTGAGCCAAAATGATGACAATTACCGGGAAGCAAAATCTCAACTGATTGAGAAAATACCCCCTGGGGAATAGCAGTTTTGCAGGTTATTTTTATTATACTTTAGAATAAAAGGAGGAGATGTAAGGAGAGTTACATGAAATCCATTGGTGGTAGATTAATGGGGCAGGAGAAAGCAGAGCAGGGGCAAATCTCTGGGATTGTACAAAAAGCAAAATGGAGAAACACATACTTCTTTTATACTTGTGGGTGCAGAATAGGTAATAATTAACCTTTATAACACAGAAAGATAGTAGGCAGGGAAGAGGATGACTATGAAGGCTTCTGTGAGCTCGCTCTCTAGTGGTAGTAGTTGTGCCTTTGATAGGGAACTCAGGAGTTGGAAAATTTTAGTTTAAGGGAAATAGTCATAAGCTAGTAGTAATGCATATGTTAAAGCTGTTGTTTCAGGACTGCAGATAAGGCCTATCCTGACTCCCGGGACGGACAGCCGCTAAAGATTACCGCCTGGGGAACACGTGGAGATATCCAGGCCATTGTGTTCCAGGGAAAGACAGGGACCACCTGCGCAGGATGGGGGAACGGCTAATCGCCCAGGGTGAGAATGCTGCAGTTTTCTTTTATCTAATTTTCCCTGAATTCCAACCCCCCTCAAAGCACCTTGATATTCCCTGTTATAAAAAGGCTGGCTTCGGAGAAAATGTGAGATGGTCCATGAGGGTGCGAATCCGCAGTCTCCTCAGATTGCTGGCCATCTGAGTAAAGCGCCCATAAAGATTCAATCCCGTCTCTGCTTATTGGGTTCTGTATGTGACAGGCAGCACAATCGCAGGTTGTTTTTTTGTTTTTTTCCCCCGTTTCACCTGGAGTTCTGGCAAAGATTATTCTGACATTCAAAAGGTATGTTATCTTTGACGCAAAAGGACAGTAGACAGGCTTACTTACCGTAAAGATTGACCTTTGTCAAGGAAGCAACAGGCCTAGGACATGACTACCTGCCAATGCTCGCTTTTAGTTAGGAATTTTTATGTTCAGACCATCCTACGTGGATACTTTCGGTCTCTACTTTGTAAGGCCACCGTGCAGGCCTATCCTGAGCTTGTCAGATTGAGTATGTGTCCCTTTTTTGTACACAACAGGATCTCAGGTTCTGGAGAAAAACAAAGGGCAACAGGTCTTTGGAAGAAAGCTTTCCCAAATACCCTCAATGCATACCACATAGCCTATATGGAATTAATGTTAATGTGGCCTGTTGCTCTATATATTTTTGACACAATCACATACAGGGATTTTTATATGAAATTGTTATAATTTCTTTCTTTTTCAATTTATTAATTTTAGAGAGAAAGAGAGGAAGGGAGGGAGAGAGAGAAGGAGAGAAATATCACTTTGTTGTTCTACTTATTTATACAATTCATTGGTTGTTTCTTGTTTGTGCCCTGACTGGGGATCAAACCCACAAACTTGGTGCATTGGGATGACACTCTAACCAGACAGGCCCAAAAGTGTTATAATTTCTTAGGTCCACATGGGTGTCTGGGCAATCCCTCAGAGTATTGCCCAAGCAGAGACTGAGAGTCTTGCTTAGAGTCAAAGTCATAACAAGGGTTTAGAGGCATGCATTCATTCCGAGGGGAGAGCTGAGGTAAAATGAAAGGAATTACTGAACTTCACATAAATATTTTTTCAAAATAAGAACTAGTAATTCCCCAAAGGTTCTCCAAAGTAAAAAGAAAACATTAGGGACTTCCGGTCAAGATGGAGGCATAGGTAAATAGGGCTCACATCCTTGCACAACCACATTGAAGTTACAACTAAAATATAGAACAGGCATCACTCAGAACCATCAGAAATTAAATTGAATGGAAGTCTAACGACTACAGAATTAAAGAAACCACATCCATCCAGACCGCCAGGAGGGGCAGAGACATAGATTGGGCTGGTCCCATATCCATGTGTGGTAGATAAAAATTTGAGAGGGATATCTCAAGAGCGAAGAGTCCCAGCCTCACACCAAGCCCCACAGCCCAGGGTTCCAGGGCCAGGAAGTTAAGTCCCACAACTCCTGGCTGCAAAAACAAGTGGGGATCGAGTCAGTGGAAGAAACTTCTGGATCCCCAAGCAGTTCCTCTTAAAGAACCCACACATATACTTACTGAGACTTCCTCTTAACTCCAACACCAGGGTAGCAGCTTGAAAGGCATCAGTGGCATACAGGTAGGAACTGAAGTATCTGGCATCAAGGCAGGAGCGGGGGGACATCTTTATCTCAGACACAAGGGTGGACAGAGGCCATTGTCCCTTTACTGAGCCCTCTCCCCACAAAGCCACGGAGCTGGTAGGCAGGTACCATAACTGAGATTCCATTAACCAGGCAAACACTGTTTGCCCTCCCTTGGAGATCACTGATACCTTGTCCCACCCAACGTACAGGCCCACCCAAACTATCAACCATGACTTTTCCATATGAATGGCTGTTCTTGTTCATGCTTCACAACTTTCTAAAACCTATCAAACAAAAAACAGCAGGCCTCAGCAAGTCCCTAGTCTCCATACTCGTGCTAAGTGATCCAGGCCCAGCACTAGCAGCAGCTGGCCTAGATTCTCAGCTTGGCTTCTCCTGGGAATCTTCAAGCCAAGCACTAGTAGCAGCCATTTCAGATAGCTTTACAGCTCAAGCAGGGTGGCCCTGGGTAATATACAAGTGGGGACTGACCTTGCCCTGCACCACCTGGGAAACCCCAGAGCCTGAGCACCCAGTGGATAGCTACAGACTGCATCAGAGCAACACCACCCTGCCCCTGCACTGCTGATCCTCCATGGAGGGTGGAGGGTGGTAGTCAGTGGCCACAGCAAGTTCTTACACCTGACTGGCCTGGGTAAATCCCTTCTGTTGACCTGCCAAGAGCAACCAAGGCTCAACTACAAGGGGGTACTCAGGCCACAGGAAGAGCGTTCCTCAAGTAGCCAGCTTGGATGATAGGGGAGGCTGTGCCACTGGACCCTACAGGACACCTACTGCATTAGGCCACACTACCAAGACAGGGAGTCAAAGCAGCTCTACCTAATACACAGAAACAAACACAGGGAGGCTGCCAAAATGAGGAGACAAAGAAACATGGCCCAAATGAAAGAACAGATCAAAACTCCAGAAAAATAACTAAACAAAATGGAGATAAGCAGTCTATCAGATGAAGAGTTCAAAACACTGGTTATAAGAATGCTCAGGGAACTTAGTGAGGACCTCAACAGCATAAAAAAGATACAGTAAGAAACAAAGGATACACTAACTGAAATAAAAGAACAAACTAGAGGGAAACAACAGTAGAGTGGATGAAACCCAGAATCAAATCAATGATTTGGAACACCAGGCAGCAAAAAACAACAAATCAGAATAGCAAGAATAAAATGGCAATAAATACATACCTGTTGACAATTGAATCTAAAAAGCAAGTTAAGTAGACAAGAAGAGTAGAGACAGAATCATGGATATGGAGAGTGCTTTGATGGTTGCGCAATGGGAGGGCTGTGGAGGAATGGGCGAAGAGCTGAGGGGATTAGGAACTACAAATAGGCAGTCACAGATTAGCCATGGGGATGTAAGGTATGGTGCAGGAGGTAGAGCAGCCAAAGAACTTATACGCATGACCCATAGACAGTGGTGTGAGGGATGGGTGGAGGGAGTGAGGGGTGCTGGGTGGAGGAGGGCAAAAGGGAAAAATTTGGGACAACTGTACTACCATAATCAAGAAAATATAATTTAAAAAAATAAAAAGAATAAAATAAAAACATTAAAAAAGAAAAGACCTTAGGAGATTAAAGTTACTCTTTTTTCTTGGCTAATTTCTTAATGAGAATATCTTCAAATTTGACTTAAAGTAATTAACGGGCTCTTAAATATCAGATTATATCATGAATGTCTTAAAAATATGGTTTGGTTTAAAAGAACATTTAAAATGTAAACTACATTTTTAGTTTTTTCTTTAAATAAATTAATAGAAAAGGGCTTATATGTGAAAAAAATCTTGAAGAGGAAAATATTTTAAAAACCATTTATTTTTCCCTGTTGTCCTGGTGGCTTAGTGCTTTGGAGCATCGTCTTGTACACCTAAATGTTGCAGGTTTGATCCCCAGTCAGGGCACGTACCTAGGTTTCACTTGGGGCGTGTAAGGGAGGCAACTGATCGATGTTTCTCTCTCTCTCTCTATCTTTCCTCTTTCTAAAAATCAATAAATATATCCTCAGGTGAAGATTTAAAAATAAAATAATATAAAATAAAAAGAATTAACTTTAATTAAAACACCCAACCACCCCCAAATTATGGGAAGATAATTATAGCTAGTACCTAGTATAACTTCACACAGTCCAACGAGGTAAATGAGTTTTTCTTGAATAAGAGTGAGATTTTCAAGTGGGCATATCTGAGCTGTGGTGGAGAAGTAGGATGAGCACTGAAGTGAATCTTTTGCAGCAAGCAGTCAGAGCTGAGGAACCTGTACATGCAGCAAGATTCTAGAAGACAAAAAATAAATAAATAAAAGAACACAGAAATCATTTTAGTCTCTACCTTTCCTGCCATAGCCAATCCAGTTCCTTAATGGAGGTAGTTCCATCTTTTATACACCTCTTGGTCCATTTCTCTAACCTCCCATTTAATTGTCACTCACTTAGTTTTGCTCCCTACTGCATCGCAGCTGGATACTATGACAGCTTCCTAATTAGCGTCCTGCCTTTTGTTCCCCAACTTCCACCGCCTTTATCCAGGCCGAACTATTTCTAAGATGCAAGTGTGACCATTTACTTCTCTGCTTAATATCCTTCAATGATTTAACATCACCTCGATACATCTGTATCAGTAATAAATTATTCTAAAATGTAGTCGCTTAAAAACAACAATACTCACATACTCTCTCTCAAGATTTCTATGGGTCAGGAAGTTCTTGCTTGAAGTGTTTCTAGAGGATGCAATCAGACTCTGACTGGGGCTGCCGTTATCCAAGGCAAGGGTCACAGGAGGCCACTTGGAGACTGGCTATTACACATACCTAGAGTTTTGTCTCATCTTGAAGTCCCCTACGAGGCCATTCACTCTTGTCATCAGGAACAAGGACTTGCTTGTCCTAGTACTTCTCCAAGTTCGCTGTTTCAGAAGTTCTCAATTTATTTACTCCTAAGGCCCAATAATCAGAGGTGAGGGCTCTACTCCAGTTGGCTAATTTATTTTTATTTCCTTGGGAAGGGTTAGTGATATTTAAAAATAAAACATTCTTTGAATAGCATTACTGACAAATACAAATTATTTATGTCATGTATATGAAATACTATACATTAAATTAAATATGTACATGTAAAGCAACATAATACTTAAAGTTTAATATATATTTTTTTAAAGATTTTATTTATTTATTTTTAGAGAGAGGGGAAGGGAAAGAGAAAGAGAGGGAAACATCAATATGTTGTTGCCTGTCACACGCTCCCTACCGGGAACCTGGCCTGCAACCCAGGCATGTGCCCGACTAGGTTCGCAGGCCGGCGCTCCCACTGAGCCGCTCCAACCAGGGCATGTTTAATATATTTGATAATTTAAGTATAGTGTACTCAATATTTAAAAACAAAATTCAGTTAATAAAATATAATATACCCAATATTTTCATCTGCTCTCTCTTTCTAAGACAAGATAATCACAGCATTCTTCTGTATTTCCTCTTATAGCTGCTTCCAGCCCAATTCTTAGCATAAAGTAGATGGCCATTAAATGTTTGTTGAATTGGATTGAATAATACTAGGAATAAATAATCCCCCAGTGTTTGCAGTTCCTTCTGAATTTCTGTAGAGCAGTGGATAATATTATGTTCAAGGCACTGCATTAAGCACTTTACATGTACGACCTCATTTAATATTTATTTATTGCAATCTTATGGGGGTGGCACTTTATTTTACCCATATTATAAATGATAAAACTGAGGCTTAGAGAAGTTGGTCTCTACTATTCATATCCTTTCCAAATTCTTTATATTTCATGACTTCAGTCTAGAAAAAGACTATTCAGTTAACCTGATGCCTAGTTATGAATATACTGATCCTACAGTTTTTATTTGAAAGAATATTATGCATGTATATAGCAACAATATTATTGAAAATGCTTTTTCTTCAGGATAGGTAGGAAGGTGCTGTAGAAGACCTAAAGAGAAAGCACAATATTTCTTGCTTCTAGGATACAATTTTATAGTTTTCATTTTATTTATTTATTTAAGATTTTATTTATTTTTATAGAGAGGGGAAGGGAGGGAGAAAGAGAGGGAGAAAAACATCAATGTGTGGTTGCCTCTCATGCCCACTGGGGACCTGGCCTGCAACCCAGGCATGTGCCCTGACTACGAATCGAACCGGCGACCCTTTGGTTCCCAGCCCGTGCTCAATCCACTGAGCTACACCAGCCAGGGCTTATTGTTCTCATTTTAAAGTTTTTAAATCAAGACACAGTTTTATCATTGCTGTGAACATTTAACACACTGCCTTTTTTTGTTTCCCCCAAATCCTGTTGGTACACCTTGGAGTTACAGAAATACATTATGTCAGATAAGTGGCTGGCTCATGTCTCTTGCTTCCCTGTGATCTATTAAAGAATGTGATGACTGTGACAATATATA
The DNA here is from genome assembly GCA_004026765.1 of Micronycteris hirsuta. Classification (NCBI taxonomy): domain Eukaryota; kingdom Metazoa; phylum Chordata; class Mammalia; order Chiroptera; family Phyllostomidae; genus Micronycteris; species Micronycteris hirsuta. The sequence goes on along the minus strand of PVJI01010747.1, from coordinate 3,512 downwards.
TGCTTTATAAAGCTGGGCTGACATCCTGTTGTCTTCCAGGAACTGGCTGGCTTTCTGCTGTACATATACATTTACCAAATGCATCTGCAGAGCTAAGCATTTTTAAATTTGAGAGCTTAAAGCCTTTTACAGACTCTGATTTCTGTCATAAACAGGGGTGTAATATGCAGTCTCTTACATGTCAGACAAATGACCATTGATGTTCCTGGAAAAGATCATTTTTCTCTTCATATAATAACTTATGTGTATTTAATTACTTAAGGGCTATTGTCATTATCTTCATCATTACCACTATCATCATCATGTTCATGTAGCAGGGGGAAAATCCAACATCCTCATGTTCATTCCAGAGTTATAAGTGTTAGAGTTTAAGAGCACATTTTAAAATTAATCATAAAGATGATTTTTGTGAATAACTTAAATAGCCTGGAGCCAATAAAGAAAGGACTAAACTGCTCTGTAAGAAACGAATGAAATTTTGGAGGACAAGTAAGTTAGGGAAGGATGGGGCCTAAGCAAGATGAGTGGCCACTGGGGCTGAGATCGGGCTCACATTCTGCTGTCAAGTTGTGAATTGCAAAAACTACTGAAGGAGAGCTGCCTTTTCTAAATGCGCACAAAGGTGTCACATAGGCCAGCAGTGACCCCAAGAAAGACTCAACTGAATGCCAAGAGACTATAACTGTCGTGGGGGTAATCGTACCTGCTGATACCTGTGGGTGACCGCTACCCAATGCGTGTATGAATCTCATACCGAGACACGTGGGGAAAGAAAGACCGGGGCCACGTGGCTGATTCCTCCCATCTCAGGAAAAGCTTTGTGGCTTGCCCAGCCGGGGCTTTTATTCGGGGCATTAGCACACATTTACATTGGACTGATTATTCATGGAATTAAGCAGAACAGGGGTAAGATTACTCATTAGCAGGGCATTAGGATATAAATTCAGGTCCAGTGGCAGGCAGGACCAGGTTAATGTAATATGCAGGGCACAGCAAGCCAGAGTTTTTTAAGATACATCTTTGCCAAATTCCTATTAGAGAATTCCCATTCCACAGACATGATCCACACTTGCTCACACGGGAATCACACGGAGCTGTGCTCAAAACGTGTAAATTCCAGAACATGTGTGTTGAGATCACTGCCACATATAACCTCAATGGAAGAGATACAGGGTGATTTCTCCACAGAAAGGAATGGACCGCGGAATTTTGAGTTTAGAAGTGGTAAAATCCAATTTAGGTCATTCTGCCTTAGAATATCACTTCCTCCGTGGCTTTCCCTTTGAAAATGTGTGTTCACATGCAGTGTGCATGAGTGGTGCTTCAGGCAGAAGAGATTGGGCCGGCTCCAGTGAGGGGATGAGATGGGGAAAAGAGAGAAGAAAGACCGAGTGGAAGAGCTATAGTGTTGCTGGAAGCAGGACCTCAACCAGAGGACGCCATGAGGAGACTAAGGCCCCGAGTATCCTCAGAGACACTGGGGTGAATATCTGAACCAAATGTTGTTTGAATTTCAAAGAGCTTGGGGATATCTATGCAGCTGACATTTGTACTATACACAGATTACTATAATTTGAAATCATTGGACACCCCTATGTTCAATGCAGTATTATTCACAGTGGCCAAGATATGGCCAACACCAAAGTGTCGTTCGGTAGAGGATTGAATAAAGATGATGTGGTACATATATACAATGGAATACTGCTCAGCCATAAGAAAAGATGAAATACTGTCATTTGCGACAACATGAATGGACCTTGAGAATATCATGCTAAGTGAAATAAGTCAGTCAGAAAAAGCTAATTACCATATAATTTCACTCATATGTGGGATGTAGAACTGAATGGGCACAGACAGTAGTGTGGTGGTTGCCTGAGGGAAGGCGGTGGGGAGGCCCAATATATGGTGACAAAAGATGGTCTGATGTTAGGGAGTAGGCACATGGTGCAATATACAGATCTAGTATCATAGAAATGTATGCTTTAAACCTATATGACCTTATTAACCAATGTCACCCCAATAAACTTAATTTTTAAAAAAGAAAAAAAATCATTGAAGTTTTCAACTAACCCAAAAGCACTGGCTGGTGTGGCTCAGTGGATTGAGTGCTGGCCTGCAAAGCAAAGGGTCACTGGTTCAATTCCTGGTCGGGGCACATTTCTAGGATACAGACCAGGTCCCCAGTAGGGGGTGCATGAGAGGAAACCACACATTGATGTTTCTCTCCCTCTCTTTCTCCCTCCCTTCCCCTCTCTCTAAAAATAAATAAATAAAATCTTTTTAAAAAAAGAAAGAAAATAACTCAATAAAAAATAGGCCAAAAACCTTAGCAGATACCTCACCAAAGAAGAGATGCAGATGGCAGGTAAGTACAGGAAAAGATGCTCTACATCACATGTCATCTGTGAAATTAAATGAAGACAACAATGACATACCACTACACACCTATTAGAAGGGCCAAAACCCAGAACACTGGCAAAGCCACATGGTGGTGAGGATGTGGATCAACAGGAACTCTTATTCACTGCTGGTGGGAGTGCCAACATGGTACAGCCACTTCAGTAGACCATTTGGCAGTTTCTTTTCTTTCTTTTTAAAACATTTTTTAAATATTTTATTTATTTTTAGACAGAATGGAAGGGAAGGAGAAAAAGAGGGAGAGAAACATCAATGTGTGGTTGCCTCTCATGTGGCCCCCACTTGGGACCTGGCCTGCAACCCAGGCATGTGCCCTCACTGGGATTTGAACCGGCCACCCTTTGGTTCACAGCCCACACTCAATCCACTGAGCTACACCAGCTAGCACCCATTTAGCAGTTTCTTAAAAAATTAAACATACTCTGACCACGCTTCCCAGTAATCATGTTCCTTGGGTCTTACTCACAGGAGTTGAAAAACTTAGGCCCACACAAAAACCTACACACAAATATATACATAGCAGCTTTATTCAAAATTGCCAAAACCTGGAAGCAACCAAGATGTCCTTCATTAAGTAAATGGATGAATAAACTAATACATCCACAATAGAATTGTATTTAGTGCTAAAAAGAAATAGTCTAGCAAGCCATAAAAAGATATGGAGTAACCTTAAATAACCTTAAATGTATATCACTGAAATGAAAGAAGTCGGTATGAAAAGGCTACATACTCTATGATTCCAACTATATGACATTCTGACAAAAACGCAAAACTGTGGAGACACTAGAAAGATGAGTGGTTGCCAGGGGTTGGGGTGGCAGAAGAGATGAATAGGTGGAGCACAGAAGATTTTTAGGGCAGTGAAACTACCCTATATTCTACTATAATGATGGATACGTGTTATCAGACATTTGTCCAAAACCATAGACTGTATGCCACCAAGAGTGACCCCTCATGTAGACTGTGGGCTCCAGGGGCTAATGACGAGTGAATGGGTTTACCGACTGTACCATATGTATCACTCTCGTGGCGGGGGGCGAGGGGGTTGATATTGGGGAGAGCTATGCATGTGTGAGGGCGGAGGGCATAAGGGA